>JASDQU010207259.1:19905-45906 GCA_032191745.1 Picea mariana
TACACCTCTTTGCTATATATATTGCCAGGGTTCCATATCTTTTAATGTTTATCATAGTCTGTATTTAGACAGAAATGAGAATTTTCTTCGTTTAGATTGCCAAATTTCATTCATCGTACGTAGCATCTCAGTTTGAAGGCTAGATTTGTAACTTCCAAGCATCACCATATCCTCTATTTTTGAACTACAGTTACGGTCTCTGATGCATCATTCTTAAGCAAGCTGTTGTATTCTAAACTAGAAAGTTGCTTCTACAATAGGGTCAACCTATGCTTAATGTTGCGAAGACCCTATAGAAGGCGTTGGCACTTCTCTTCAAGTGTAATTTCTCCACTTGTAGATCTTTCACTTTTTTTTTTTTGCCCAGAAAGGCAACTCTGCCTCTAATTTTATATTCTCTTCTTTTATAATACCATATGCTTTTCTTGCAGCGTTATGACATCGTCTTCAAGCCCAACCAGTTTATCCAGTAATTCAGTCTCAAGATTGCTTTTTTTTCTTCTAGCCACTTGTAACGTTAGTTAGATGTTTTTGGCATATATTCAAACATTTTTTTTTTTCTGATACCAACTTTTATACTGTCTTTTATTTTTATTTTTTATTAAATTTTCTATGTTTTATGTGCAGGTTAAGTGTGGGATTTACTAACTAACCTTTTATTTAGGCCCTTGGTTCCAGATTTGAACCAAGGCTCTGATACCAAATGTAATTCCCATAAATATATATCTAAACATCGTTATCCTCATAAGAAATTTATTTCTTAACTAAGACATTACCTATTCAGCATAATATTGATATTCATACCAGCGACTTCAGGAATTTAGATTCATCAAATATTAAAGACTTCATAGCAGAATAAAATAAATGCATAATTTAACAGGTTACCTCATTCTGATGCTAAGTTCCGTTGCTAGCTGCCTTGCTATTGTTTCTCTCCTGCTACCTGCTACACAGTCCAGTCCTGTTGCAAACACAGAAAAATTGCCCAAAACTATTGTCCACCCTGCCAACTAGGAAAACGACCTAGCTCTAGGATATCTACGGATATCCTGGCCCTCCGAGCCCAAAACCTCTAGCAACTCGGTGCCTTCCTGATCAATATGTCACAACCAGCAAATCCCGTGCCTCAATCTGAGCACACCAATGTCACAGCCCCTCTCGGCTCTCTGCAATACTCAGAGCTCTCCAAACTCATGGCCAACTTCCCCCGTAGAATGCCTCCTCCCAACTCCTTTCCCCCTCTTATTCCTCCTTCACCGCCTTTCATCCTTCCATTAAATTTCTTATCCCTACATTTAATTACCCTTATCCATTCATTAAATATATTATCCATGTATTGAATACGTTATCCCTTGTGGGATACGTAACTCAATTTAAACATTATATTTTATTATCCAATTCTTATTTAATACTTTATTAATTAATGAATTAATTAATAATCAAATTAATCATTAACCATAATGAACAATTATTTTAATAATAATCAATTAGAAATGTTATTTTAAGACATAAATATAGTTTAGCTAATCTTTTAGGATTATATTATTAAATTAATTATTCTTATTAATCAAGGGTCGTTACATTGTTTCATACACACACACACATTTTACAAAGTATTTATGTTGTCACGAGTTCCATCCTCATACTTTGGGGGGCATTCTGTTACACATTGTTTTGGTCACTCTGGTGATGTCTCTACAGTTATGTGTTTGGGCTCTCATAAGGACTTTTTTCCCGAGAAAAGTGACTGTTGTCTTCTTCCACAAAACATATTTTTAAGATGAGTTCGTAGGATGACTATGTTGTAGGGTGCGAGAATCTTTATTCTCATAGGCAACCCTATACCTAACCTGCGAGGTGTTCGCAGTATGCTCTATAGGTAGGGTGCAAACTTGTTTTGAAGCTTAAAAGGAAGAGGAAGTTGCTAAGGTTCTAGAAGAGTATCTTCTAGAAAATGAGTTGGCATTCGCATGGTTGGCATCCTGCTGACTTCTAAGATTTAGTGGGATCATCCTCATCCCTTTAACCATATATCCTTCTCCTATATAATGAAGGGTTTCTCAAGGAAGAGGTTAAGCAATATTGAATGGAGAATTGATGAAAAAATTGTGTGAAGAAACCTGTTTGGATTGAAGCTTGAAGACTCTATTTGTCTATCAAGTTGTACTGGATCTTCTTCATGCAAGTGTAGAGCAAGTGTGTGCATTGGAAACAAGGACCACTGAAAGGAATCTTGTGACATCAAGGTGATATGGTTGTATCTTCTACTTTCATTTAATATAATACAATGGCATGTCCCATTCCCATAAAATCACTTTTATTTTATTGCATAACTCCTTGATCATATGCATAGGTTGACATTGAATATACTTTGATATCTTCACTTTGGTTGGTTTGTGTTGTCTTGGACATAATCTCACAAGAGCACCGGAGCGATGTAGGAACAACAGAGACCTAAGGAAGATATATAAAGGTATGTCACTCATTCCTTCTTGGTAGTAGATTCAATGATTGCACTTAGAGAAAGAGTCATGTCCTATCCTATTTTGTTCTAGATCCAGGTGGATCTAGGGGGATCTGTTAGTGTCTGCACATATCGATTTATCCTGTAATATACATTAAGAAAGGAAAGAGATGGATTAGTCTCCTTTGGAAATGATGATTCAGCTAAAATCATTGGAAAAGGCACAGTCATAATTGGGAACAAGAATACAAAGGAAAAAAATGTTCTACTAGTAGAAGATATGAAACATAATCTTCTAAGTGTGAGTCAAATGTGTGACCAAGGTCATAAAGTTACTTTCGATTCACAAAAGTGCAAGATAAGAAAATAAGGTTCAGGAAAATTGATTGCTACAGCTGCAAGAACTTCAAGCAACATATATGTGTTAAGTGAAATTGGAAATGAAAAGTGTTGTCTAGGAAAGGAAGATGAAATTTGGCTATGGAACAGAAGAATGAGTCACATACATTTTGATAACCTTGTCAAAGTCAGCAAAAGATAATAAGTCAGAGAAATTCCCCAGATCATGAAACTAGCCAACACTTTATGCGAGCATTGTCAACAAGGAAAGAAAACAAAGACCAGGTTCAAATCAAAGGAATATTCAACGACAAGACCACTGGAAATTATGCATACTGATCTAGTTGGAACAACTACAACAAAAGGGTTTAAAAGGTGAGAAATAATTTATGTTATTAGTTGATGATTATACAAGAATGACTGCAGTTTTCTTTCTCAAGAATAAGTTAGAAGCTTTTGAAAAATTCAAGATCTACAAGGAAATGGTTGAAAATGAAATGGATTCAAAAATCAAATGCTTGAGATTTGATAATGGAGGAGATTTCACTTCAAACTAATTTATGGACTACTGCAGCAGTCATGGAATAAAAAGGAAATTCTCCATTGTTAGGACACCTCAACAGAATGGAGTTGTTGAAAGGAAGAACATGACAGTACAGGAAATGGATCGAATAATGCTAATGGATTCCAAATTGACAAATATTTTTTGGACACAGGTAGTGCATACAACAATTGACATTCAAAATAGAGTAATGCTCATAAACAACACTGACAAAACTCCCTACGAGCTATGGAATGGAAGACCAGCAAATGTGAAGCACTTTAGAGTTTTTGAAACCAAATGCTACATCAAAAGAGAATATGGAAGAATGGGAAAGTTTGACTCCCATGTGGAAAAAGGAGTACTTGTTGGTGACTCAATTACAAGGAAAACATACAAGTGTTACAAACTGAGATTGAACAAAGTGGTGGAAAGCATCAACATAACAATTGATGAAACAGGTAGACAAGAATTAAAGGAAGAAGAAAATGAATCAATGGAACAACTTTATGAAGAAGAAACAAAAGATGAAAAATAAGGGGAAGATGAAGAGGATTTGACAGAAGCATAAAAGAAAGTTCAACAAGTGATACCAAAGACACATAGAAGACGAGTATAGAAGAATCATCCTTCAAATCAGATTATCAGAAACAAAGATGCAGAAGTTGATACTAGAAGAAGAATCTTTCACCATAAAAAAAACACCTAGCACTCTCATCTACGATTGAACCAACCTACTTTGAATAGGCCAGCACAGATGAATTTTGGAATAAGGCCATGGATGAAGAATTGGATCAAATAGAGAAAAATGACACTTAGGAATTGGTTCCAAGACCAAAGGATAAGAATGTGATCGGTACAAAGTGGGTATACATGAATAAATTGAATGAAGATGGACATGTTACAAGGAACAAAGCTAGATTGGTATGTAAAAGATATGCACAGGTTGAAGGAATCGACTTTGAAGAGAAATTTTCCCCAGTTTCCAGAATGGAAGCAATCTGATTGATTTTAGCTTATGCATGCTCCAAAAATATTAAAGTGTATGAGATGGACATAAAATCATCTTTTATAAATGGAGAACTTGAATAAGAATTCTACATTGAACAACGAGAAGGATTTCAGTTGTTAGAGAACGTAGATTATGTGTGTAAATTAAAGAAGTCCTTGTATGGTCTAAAACAGGCTCCTAGAGCATGGTACTCTAGACTGGATAAATATCTACAACAGGTAGGGTTCAGAAAAGGAAGTGTAGACATCAACCTCTACATCAAGGTAAGTCAAGATAGTATTTTATTAATTGAAGTTTATGTTGATGATATTATTTTTGGTAGTGATGATGTAAGGTTAAGACATAAATTTGCAAAGGATATGCACAATGAGTTTGAAATGCCATTACTTGGAGAACTATCCTTCTTTTTGGGACTTCAAATACGTCAAAGAAACCAAGGAATTTTTATTTCTCAAACCAAGTATATCAGATAAATGCTAAAGAGGTTCGTAATGGAAGATTGCAAACTAGTTATCACTCCCATGCAAACCAATTGCAAGTTGAGAAAATATGATGATTCAAAGTCTACAAATAAGAGGAAATACAAAACAATGATTTGTAGCATACTATATGTGACAACATCCAGACCAAATATAATGTAGGAATTTGGATAGGTGGAATGATTTCAAGCAATACCAAAGGAATCACATGTATTAGTAGTGAAGAGGATTTTCAGATATCTCAAAGGAACATAAGAGTTTGGATTATGGTATCCTAAAGGAAAGGATATATCACTTATTTCCTACACAGAGGCAGATTGGGAAGGTTTTATTGATGACCGACGAAGCACCAGTGGAGCATATTTCTACTTGGGTGAGTGTTTAGTATCATGGCTAAGCAAGAAACAATCATCAGTATCTTTCTCTATAGTTGAGGCAGAGTATATTGCAGGAACAACATGCTACACACAGGTTCTTTGGATGAAACAAAATCTAAAAGATATACAGGTTGAGTATGATGATCCCATTCCAATCTATTGTGATAATACAAGCACCATTAGTATCTCAATGAACCTGGTGATGCACTCCAAGATGAAGCACATTCCAATCAAGTATCACTTTCTACGGGAACAAGTTGCAGAAAAGAACATCAAAGTTAAGTATGTGGGCACAAAAGAACAAGTGGCAACCATATTTACAAAACCACTACCACGAGAAGCCTTTGAGTATCTTCGCCAAAGACTCGGAGTTATTTCTACTCCAAAATGAATGCTTTTGAATGATTATCTTATATGTCTTAGATGTACATGAGGAAGCACCATAAAGAGGACAGTTCTGTTAGGGGGAGAAACCCTGGATGGAAATATACCTTTGCCATTGATGACAAAGAGAGAGAGATTTATCAGATGCAAAGGCAAATTCTTGGAGAGAGAGCATACAGGCATGTTTTCAAGGGGAGCGATTATCATAAGGGAAGAATGAGCGATATGGCTTCAGAGTGATACCCTTTGTCAAAGGGGGAGATATTATTCATATGAAGGGAGAGAGAGTAATTAGATTCTTATAAACACAAAGAAAAATAAAA
The DNA here is from genome assembly GCA_032191745.1 of Picea mariana. Lineage (NCBI taxonomy): Eukaryota > Viridiplantae > Streptophyta > Pinopsida > Pinales > Pinaceae > Picea > Picea mariana. The sequence continues at coordinate 25,825 of JASDQU010207259.1, forward strand.
GGCATGTAGATAGGGCAAGCAGCCCCAAGGAGAGTTCAGTCAGGGAGAGAAGCCCCAAAGGGAGATACCCTTTTCCATTGATGTCAAAGGGGGAGAGATAGAAACATTGATGAGGAGTATAAGCATGAATGTTATCATGACTAAGTGTTGCCATCAATGCCAAAGGGGGAGATTGTCAGATAGTTGGCTTAGTTTGATGGGCAGTTGGTAGTTATTGATGTCAACCATTGGAAAGTGATATTGTAGATTTATGTAAACCCTTAGTGATTGATGTCAACCCTTGGATAAAGTCCTATAACGAATTTCGATAGCACAAAGGTTTGGGTAATGGACCCAATTTTGTTTGATGTATAATGGTATGGGTTTTAATATATTTGAAGGTAAGACTATTCTATATGGGTAGTACATGTCATGCCATTTCTAGTGGTATGTAGAACGTCACATAACTCCTCACGGTTAGAGAGTTATGTCCATGTGAAGTTGGAGAACCCTCATGAGTCATCTAGAAGCCCCAAAAGATCAAAGTAGTCAAAGTGGTTTAAGAGATTTTTAGAAGGTAAATAATAAAGTGAAGTGATGAGTGTATTATAAGTCAAAGTGGATACAAAATAAGTTATTTAAATAATAAAGTTAATGGATAAATTACTAATTTGACAAGTGTTTAGAAGTTGGTTAACCCTAAAATAAGGAAAGTGGGTTAAGATGGTTAAAAGGTAACCCCTTGAGGAAGCTACATGAAAGTATAAATAAGAGGAAAGGCTCTCTCATTTTATATCACACTTGAGCATATTGAATATCTACATGTGACTGAGGTATCCAAAGGATATCTAAGCCAAATTTCAGAGAGAAGGTGAAGTAAAGAAGGCCAAAATTAAAGGGAGGATAAATTCTTTTGATGATGCTTTCTAAGGTATGTTATTTACATGTCATCTCACCATTTTCACAATAACTTTTTTTCTAGAATGATTCAGACCGTGAAATTGATAGGCCATTGATAAAAAAATATCCAAGTAGCTATGGTACGCATTTCAACTTGTGTTTCTTTATATTTTTGGAGTTACACTTCGTGGAAAATAAGGTTTGTGGCTAGTCCTGAAACTAGTTTAAAACAAGTGTTTCGGGTAAAAACGTCATAACTTCTTCATAACATACCCAAATTTAGTAATATTTTTTTTTTTGGTTAGAGTACAGTCTTTAGTATTCTATGTAATATTTTCATATCCATGCAACAAAAATTCTGTGCGGGGCACACTCTACAAGTTCGCTCTCTAGAATAAGCCAGAATTCAACAAGGTATGCCATTTTTTCTATAACTCCTTTTCTGAGAGGCTCCAAGTAGTGACACCTGGAGGAATTGCATAAAACACACTGAAGTACATTGTGTACTATTTTTAGATATTTATTCATTACAGGTACATAGTTATGATTATTTCAAGTTAGGCTTGTTGACTAATCCAAAACTAGTCATGTGAAGACTAAAGAAAAGTTTGATGAAAATGCTAGTATCTTGTTGTTAAATTTAAGGAAGGTTTGCAGGTATGTGATTGTATACACTAGGTCTATTACAGAGTTACAAATCAGATTTGGATGATGAAATTGATGAGGGCTTTTGGTTGAGAAACATGTTGGGTACATGGTTGAGATAAGTAGTTGATGAGTTGGCACATACATGAGGTGTATAGTTGATGATGTTGGTACATATTGATGAGTCACAGTTGATGAGTAGTTGATACATGATTGGTACATACTTGGTACATGGTTGGATGCACTTGTTTATGGTACAGGTTGATCACAGGTTGTTTGGTATAGGTTGGTGCATGGTTGATGCACTTGTTTATGGTACAGGTTGATTACAGGTTGAGGTATAGGTTGTTTGGTGAAAGTTTATTGCTACAGGTTTGCAACAATATATCCCAAAGTGATAGTGTGACAATGGTTCCATAATTCTACTTATACGACAGGGCGGTTGGACAGGGCAATGACAGATGGTTGTAGCCACCTTCCAGTTGTAGCCGAAGAACATAGGGGGTTGTAGCCTTCTGGTTGTAGCGAGAGAATAGGGGATTTGGAGCTTCCCTCAGGTTGTAGCCTAATAAACTAGGGGGTTGGATCCTCCTTCCAGATGTAGCTGGAAAACAAAGGAAGTTGGTGCTTCCAATGAATGTAATTCTTCAAGACATATAAGAAAAAGCATTATGTGGTTTTCTCCCGCTTTGGGTTTCCACGTAAAACACTGGTGTACTGTGTATGTGTATGATTGTTCATTTGTTCATTGCTTATTTACTCTATAGTTATTGGATGATAATGCTACATTGATATAACCCTTGGATTATATGGTTAAAAAGGATTAAATTTCTCTATTATTGATTCACCCCCCCTCTTAGTAATCCAACACCCTCCTCATAATAAGTAAATATACAACCAACTCCACACATGTGGGTCAAAAGGAGGCCTTAGAACAAGGGTGCCCCCAAACTAACCCCAAAATTATGGAATATTTCCTGCAACAACTCATCCACATGTGTGAGAACAAAGAAAATATGTGGTGCTCCCCTTATAGAAGCCTCTATAAGCCACACGTTTGAGAGAGGAGAGAGAAAGTGCACCCTTATAGAAGGTCTCTCACACATGTCAAGTAATACATGTCTATGTGTCTCATGCATGCACCATATGCTAACAAGTGTACAAAGTGTTGATGTGATACCTCTGTGATGATGTAGCATCCTTGTCATCGTTCGTTGTGTTGTCATGGATCTCGTTAACGCTCTGTAAATTCCCAGAGGTTGTCGTGTTGTAGAAGAAATTTACAAGAGGTAACTTTATCCAACCACTTCGAAACTGGGATCTAGCCCTTCTAGTTTCAGAGAGGGATCTCTCTGTACGATTTAACTTTGTTTCAAAATTCATATATTAGGCTAGTTAAAATAAATAGGACCAAGTTGTTTGTTTTTATAAAATGGCTAGAAAGGGTTTACACCTCCATTGGGCTATGGAGTCTTCTTTATAAAGTTTTGTGATCAATAAACATATGGTAAAAGGTATTCTCACAGGGCAGGATAATGAAACTATTGGATTCTTTAGCAAAATAATGATGGATAGTAGCAAAGATGAGAGAATCAATTATAACCAAGAAACATTTAAGAATTTCTTAATCATAACATCAGAAGATAAACAAAAATATCTTTAAAAGCCAGAAACAGAGTATACAAAGATAAATTTTGCAACTTCAACTTCTTTTAAATGACCAGATATAGAAAACACAAATGAATACAAAGGTAAGGAAAAACATTCAATTGAGAGTAGAAAACATCACCAACAACTAACACGTAGGAATCCTGTGAAAATGTCCTTTTATTACTGATGGATCTATGATAAAGATTACAGTGTTTACAACTTGCTAGGGCATAAAGATAAACCCTCACTAATTCGAAGTTTGAAGTATTTATAACAAGAATTACAACTGACCCTGTCATTAATGATCAGGACGTGGCATATTCTAAATCTAACTAACTAGATAACAAGATGCCAAAATGTAAGAACTGATGATGATCTGTTGTATCCGTCATGATGATTTTGGGGAAGGTCGTTGGTGAGTCATTCACGTGACTTTGACTTCTTTGCATGCTGAGTAGGACTGTACACCTCATCCCTCATTTGATCAAAGTGCACATCTCCTCCCATATTTACTGACTGGGAATGGTGACTTTGAGCGGTCTTCGATAGTCTGGTAGGAGGCCTTTAGCTCCTGGAGATTCTCAACCTCTTTTTTCAGTCTATTGATTTATGTTCCTTGCAGGGTCATCTCCTCCATTGATTTTGCTAGCTCCACAAATTTTTCTAGAGCTGTCAGTGGGGTGGCCGATGGAAGTTCTACTATGGTGGTTGTTGATATAGTTTCTATGCTAACTCTTGTAAGGGGAATTGCACTCAGTGGGATTACCTCCATTGGTGATGTCTGTTCTTTCTCCTTTACCAACCTCTCCAGCTCTACTTCCATTTCTTTTATCTGTGCATTCTGTTACATGATCAATTTTAGCATTTCCTTCTGTCTCAACCATCTCTTTGGCCTGTGAGTCTTCTGTAGGTGGCAGCTTTAGTTGCTTTCTCAAATATGCTATGTCAGCATTCTTTTTCTTAAGCATTTCCTCATCTTATTTCACATTTGAGGGGTCATACCCAATCTTGAGCACAAATTCTTCTAAATACTTAATTATGTTATCCTTTACAAAGGATGATATTTTATCCAACTTTAATTGGGTTTGAAAATTGTTCAAAGAAACCTGTAATTTGGCAGCAGTAGTGGAAGCATTGGATAATGTTGAGACTAGATTTTGGCCTTTTGGTGTATACCTGTAAATCCTCAACTGAGATTTCTGTGGCTGAAGGGGAAGTAACCTTTCTAGGTCTTTTCTCCTTTTGTACATGTGGTGTGGTTGTTTGTGAGATAATGACTAAAGGAGATTATTTCTCTACTTCCTCCAGAGTGTTCACCTCCCACTCTATTTGATTCATGTACTTCTCTATCTTAGGCTTGGGCACATGAACATACGAGACATTTTTATTCTTCACTCTCATCTCTGTGATGATCCCACATGGATCATAGTGCCACAAGAAACTTGTGTCGAACTTCATTTCTTTCAATAGTTTGTTGGCCTCTTCCCCGATAGCTTGGCTATTGCAGATAAAGGATCCTATCTGCCCCTTGATTCTCAGTTGTTGTTTCTTATTCAGAGATACAAAATGTATATCATCTGAATTGATCATTTTTCTAATATACTCCAGGGAAAATATGCGAACAGGAAAGTATTTGGCCAATTTGTATGGAGCTAACTCACACCCATATACTCTAATTTCTATGTGATTTTGATACAGGAACCAGTCTCCAGTATTGGCACGATCCGAAAGGTGTAAAAATCTTTGGATCTCCTCATTTATCCTTGGATAAGGTCTACCACTGAGCATTCTTACCACTGGGTGATAAACTAACTCAATAAATAGCTTGAAATTAAACTATGTGGAGTTTCTTCTGAGTAGAGAAGTCCAAGAGGTGACGGGCTGTGGTTTGACTTCCTGGTCCATTCTCTGCATGGTGAACGCGAACTTCTCTGCTTGAAAGAACATGAACATGTAAGCTAGTATTGAAGAATACCAGAACATGCCCTCTGTGGGAAATTTGAAAAGTTGGTCATGTATGTTCTCGGCTAGAAAACTATTGTAGTCAAACTGGGTGGTGGCTTTTTCTTCGGTGGTGAAAATGGACAAGTAACCCAAGATGGGCTCGTCCACCCATTCATCTGAGAAATAGCCGAGAAAACAACATAGTGATGAAATAATCTAGTTTCCCTTTTTTGAAAACATGGAGGAATGGTAAGGGGGATTTTTCTTGGGGAGTTGAGTATCCTGTAGGAGGAAAATCTCAAAAAATTGTGCTCTCTAGGGAAAAGACAGGTTCTGGTACATTTATGTTAAAACTTAAATGGTGAGGGGAGAGTGGGATTCGACTCTGGATATATGCATCATTTGATTAATGGCCTCGGACGTGATAGAGAAAAGAGTTTCTCTGGACAATAAAACTATGTCTCTCTGGTCGGGGAGGTAATGAGCCTGACATTTGAGGGAAAACTTGGGAAAATGGTGGATTTGGGGAAAAATATACAGAGGGAGATTTGAATCCCAGAGCCCGATCTCATCGCTTTGATCTATGAATGTGTCCTTAAACCATGACTGCAATTCGGTGAAATCAAATTCGTACCTGGTCTCTAAGATCAGATAATCCTTGTCAGCTAATGGGATCCGATTGAGATCGAAAGGAGGTGGGAGGAATGGTTTTTCCTTGACTTCAGATCTTTTAGATTTAGGCACCATCAATCCAACAGGTACTTGCAAACTGAAACAAAAGCATTAGTAGGTAGTGGCTATGGCTGGGTTGCTGACTGAAACAGTGAGGGAAATGAATTTCTAGAGTGTAGAGAGTATGAACAGTGGGAAAATGGCGAAAATAAGGCTAATTTTAAGTGAACAAGTATCCGTTGGGCACGGAGGAAAGGTCAACAGGCTAATGGATAAGTTATCCTATAGTAAATGGCCAATAGATCAACTGAGGTATGAGGTGGTAGGTGAAGGATGGGTGTGCCAGGATGATGTGAAAGGCGATGATTGGGGGATAGGTAAATGGGATAAAACATGCGACAGGTCAAAGGGGTAAGGACACTCTAGCAGAGTAATGAGATGGGACATGTAAGATGAGATAGTGGGGGATGATGTCATGAGTTGGTGGTGGTATGGCATGGCCGGTACGTCGGTAAGTGGTTTAGAGTGAAGGGGGTCCAATGCAATGGATCGACGACATGTTGGGATGGGACCCATCAGGGAAAGTCGTCTCATTCTGGACCCCCCCCCTCACCATTAAAGGCAAAATGGTCGAGGGGGTCTGGAATCTCTTGTAGACCATTCATGTGTGCATTTTCAGATTGACCATAGATATATGCAAACTTGTTAATCAATATTTCAGACCCCCCCCCCTCTCATTTAAATTAGAACGGTCAGGGGGGTCTATAATCCATTGTCATTCGTTGATCTACGCGTCGTTAGATCAACCGTCGATCTAAGCGCATTCTTTATTCTCTGAACGTGATTCAATATGTGTAGAGAAACTTAGGCTTAGTGCGTTTTGTGGATTTTGCGTTGCTTCCCTTGATTTTTGTCACCATGGGGTTAGGAAAAACATTTCAAACATCCAAATCATGAACTTTCCTCAAACATCATGCATGTTTTTTTGAAATAAAACCAACTAATCTATATTCTAACCTAGTCACCTATCACATTTAGCCCAGATTAGATTGTTGGGCTAAGAAATTACTCTACCCTGGGGCTATTTGACCAAGATTAGATAGTTTGATCAAATTTATTCACTAGCTGACCTAACTAATTGGTTAAGATTAAACAATTTAGCCAAGCTTATTCACTAAACCTATTAACATAAATTCAAAAGGACTTGGCCATGTTTAAACTGTATGGATCAAGTAACCATTATTGGGTGGGGATTTTATCTTCTTTTGTGCCCTCTTTTATTCTTTTCTTTTCTTTTTTCTTTCTTTTCTTTCTTTTTGAAAATAATTTGCAGGAATGCAATATTATTTGCAAGACAACATACATCAATAGTGAAAATTTTTCCAGTCACCATATGATCCTATAAATTATAGGGTTATAACAGTGGCTCCACTTGGGGATGGTACTCTCCTTATGAAGTGCCAAGAACCTTCTTTCTGATGTCTGCAAAGGTTTCCTCCATTGCTTTATTGCTGCTATCTGTTTTTGTTTTTATTTTGGAAACTTGGTGGCATTGGTCAGTGGCTTAGGGCCTTCGTTGCGGGCTTCAACCATCTGATCAGTGTCACCCAGACATAACCTGAAAGTAAAAAGACTTGAGATATCTTTATTGGGGTGGAAAATAATGCTTCAGCATCCTGTCGTTCATGGGTCCAACTGGCAGATCTGTTCCATCATTGTTTTTGAGAAAAAACACGTTATTTCCTCTGAATGCCTGAATGGTGTAAGGTCCTTTCCATAAGTTATCAAATTTTCCATGCTTACCCTTATCCTCATTTCTAGAATCCCATTTCAGAACCAAGTTGCCTAAATCAAAATCATCTTCTTTAGTCCTTCTGTCAAAGATATTTTTTATGTTCTCCTGGATGATCTGAGTCTTGTTGTATACCTCTTCTTTGGACTACATTATATGAATCATTTGATTTATTCTCCGTTGAACATCATTTGGTTCTACTTGCGCTTCCTGCAATAGTTTCATGACAGGGACTCCTAATGAAAGGGGAAAAACTGCTTCAGTGCCATATACCAATTGGTATGGAGACATGCCAATTGCTCGTTTGGTGCTTATTCTGTCATCCCAGAGCGCAAAAACCAACTTATTATGCCATTATTTATTATTTTCTTGCAGTGTTTTCCTGAGAATGTTCACCAGAATTTTGTTTGAGGACTCAACTAGCCCATTTCCTTGAGGATAATAAGTTGTTGAGTGTCCCAGAGTAATGCGATATTGACTACAAAAATATATGAGTCTTTTGGATCTGAAAGTTGCTTCATTGTCAGTTATAATTTTTCTAGGGCATAAAAAATGAGACAAGATGTTAGTTTCTAAAAACTTGATGATAACAGAGTCAGTAGCTTGCTTGCATGGCACAACCTCGATCCACTTGGTGAAGTAGTCTGTGGCCACGAGGATCCACTTGTGTTGGCCCGAGGAGGACAGATGTATTTCACCAATGAAGTCTAAACCCCATTGTTGGAAAGGAGCTTCAATTGAGATAGGTTTCATAGGGAGTGGTAGAAGCTTCCTTTTACCTTCAAAAATTTGGCAGTTGTGGCAAGAAGTAACTTTCTGGTGAACGTCAGCAAACAAAGTAGGCTAGTAAAGACCAGCTCTCAGAATCTTGTTAGTTGTGGTCTTCCAGCTCAGGTGCCCACCACAGTCTCCTGCATGAAAATGTTGAAGAAATTTGTCAGCTTCGTCTTTAAACAAGAAATTAAGCAAGATACCACCAGGGTCTTTCCAATAAAGATTACCTTCTAGAATACAAAATTTCAATGCTTTCAATTTAATAAATCTAGCTTTGGTCTTAGTCAAACCAGGAGGAGCTTGTAAGTTATGGAGTACAAAAATGAGGTTTGCGTACCAAGGAGAGTTTAATAATACCTCCTTTACATTTGGAGTCGCCTTCTCTTCCTGACCGTCGACTACAGCCAAACAATTAATATCTAGAGCATGAAAATTAGACTCAACCATTAGTTTTTCCAAACCTTGTCCTTTGATCAGTTTAGTAGGTTTTATTTCAATGTCGTATTCCAAAATAACCACAATCCATTTTCCTCTTCTACCATATGGATTATCTTGGGTCAGGATATCCTTAACCACTGTGTTCGGAACGTATGCAATTGTGTGAGAATGAAGAATATAGACTCTGAAGTATTTTATGTCTTTTACCAGAGAAAAAGATTGCTTCTCCATTATGTTATAGTTCAAAGCGTCATCTCTCAAAGATTTGCTGAAAAACGCTATGGGTTGTTCATACCCTTCACTGTTTTTCTGCAACAACACTGTTGCTATGGTGTGTTCAGATGCAAAATAGAAAAGATAAGTCTTTGGTGTAATCCGGGATGATCAAAACTGGGGCTTGGGTAAGTGCACGTTTCACCTGCTCAAATGAATTTTTGGACTCAGTGTTCCATTTGATTTTTGTGTCTTTTTTCAACATATTAGTGATGTTCCTAAGAAGTTCGGCCAAGTTGGTTATGAACCTTCTAAGGAAATTTATTTTGCCAATGAATGATTGTAGTTCTTTGATGTTACTAGGGTGTTCCACCTTTTGGATGGCCTCTATCCTGCTGGGATCTATTTTAATTCTGTCTTTCAAGATTATGTGTCCCAACAGTTTTCCTTCCTCTAACCCGAAGAGGCTTTTCTTTGGATTCAATGAAATCCCAAATTTCTTGCACTTCTCAAACACATGTCTGAGGTGTTGCAAGTGTTCCTTGTCAGATTTGGAGTAGACAGACACATCGTCCAGATAGATGACTATAAACCTCCCAATTTCATCCACAAAAGCAATATCCATTGCTCTTTGGAAAGTGGCACCAACATTCATCAAACCAAAGGGCATCTTCACATACATGAAGGTTCCCCAAGGTGTAGTGAATGTTTTTTTCTTTTGATCTTCTGGGTGGAAAAGGACTTGGTTGTAGCCCGAGAAGACATATAGTAAGGAGATCCTACTGGCCCCAACCACCTTTTGTAAAATGTGGTCCATTTTGGGCAAAGGGTAATTGTCTTTGAGGGAGAATTTGTTCAGATTTCTGAAATCTATGCAAAGTGTGATCTCGCCAGTTTTCTTCCTGGTAGGAACTAGGTTAGAGACCCATTTGAAAATCTCAAGGGGACTATGATTTTTTCATCATATATATTTTTGATTTCTTTCTCTACCAGGAGAAGCAACTTGGGATTTATTCTCCTAAGTTTTTTCCTGAAAGGTTTGTGTTCTTCTTTTATGGGAATCCAATGTTGTATGATACTTGTGTCATAGGATTTTAAGTCCTCATAACCCCAGGTAAAAACATCCACATATTCCTTAAAAAGTTCAATGTATTTTCGTTTTTTCTCAGGGGGTAGAGATTTAGAAAGTTTTATCATCTTGGATTTTTCTTCTGTTCCTATGTTTCACTCTTCGACCTCTTTACCACTAGCTTCAATTTTCGGCTTTTTGGCTACATCATTAAAATCGAACAAGTCTTCTAGTGGAACTAGACCTCTAGGTAACACATTATTTTTCAATTGTAGAATACTAGAATCTATCTCATTTTCATTCAATTCATATGAATCTACTTTATTTTCATTCAACTCTTTGGAATCTATGTTATTTACACTACCAGTTTTAGAAACAGATTTATTTACATCATCATCATTTTCTAAATCTATATTTGTACATTCGAACTCATTCTTACATTGTAGGAAGTCTTCAATTTGGTCGTCATTCCTGAATACCTTCCAGTATCTGATGTTGTCTGGAACGGTTGGTCTGCACTTCACCTCCACTATGTATTGGTGAGTGGGATGGAAGGGTATTTTTCAGGTAGCTATTGATGTAGACAGACCATCTGCCAGTATGTTTTGTCCCCTGAGCATTACCTGAAGGTCGATTTCAGTAAAACATTGAAGAGCATAAAAAACAACATTCCTATAAGCTCTAAGTCTGGGATGTTTAGCTGCATACTCACCTTTGATTTTCTTGATAATCAGTTCAGAATCACCCCTTACCATGATCTGTTTGGCACCAACTTTCTTTAGTAGTTTCAGGCCGAGCATCAAATCTTCGTACTCAACTACGTTGTTAGTGCATTGGAAATTCAGTTTGTAAGAATGACTCTCGGAATACCTTGATCTGTTATTCTGTAACCAAAATCCAGCTCCAGCTCCTTCTTTACTCACTGCACCATCGAAATCCATGCTCCAAAAATTTGCTGGCAGTTCCTCACTTTTCACCATTTCAATCTCTCTTGCCTCAGTGATTTCTTTATTTTCTTTCGAATCATGTATATTATCTTCCAGCTGAGCGATTTGTTCTTCCAAATCACCATCATTGTACAGAATGAAAGAATCCAGATCATAGTGTGCAGAGTATAGTGGGTAATTGTGTGGATTTTCCTGACTACTTACCATATACTTCATTAGCATTTCTCTATACAGTCTTCTCTGTTGTCTAAATACCAGAATGGTGGCATAGGACATATCTAACTGTAGGGTTCCTTTCAACTTGGATCCCCATGATCTTGACAGTAACATACCATATTTTTGGGGAATGTCTACCACTACGATATCCATTACCAAACTCTTTGTTGGGAACTGAGCTAGGGTGATACATAAATCTTTAATTAGCCCTATGCATTTGACCTTGCTAGAGTCAAAAGAATGCAAGTCCTTTTATGGTCCGGTGACCTCTAGTCCCAACTTTTCCATCACAACTTTGGGCATCAGATTGTGAGAGGTTACCGAATCCAACATATCATTGTGTAGTATCAAGTCATGGATGTTCAAGCTGATGTAAAAAGGGGCCACGACACCATTATCGGTTTGACCATCAACTTCGGGACCAAACAGGAGCTCTGGTTGATCATCAACAAAATTTACTGTGTTTGAATAATTTGTAGATCCGACATTCAAGGCCTTTGTACCTATCTTTGGTTCGATGCTCAAATCTTTAATCACTTACGACCTGTAAGTGTTCTTGCTCATCAGTTCAGAGAGGGGAATGGGAATCTTAAGTTTAGCTAGTTCTCCTTCAATGTTGAAAGTAGTGGGAGTTTTCTTAAACCCTACATTTCTAGTTTATCCATCAGGGTTATAGGGGAAGGAGCACTCGGTTGAATAGTTGATGAAACTTCAGTCTGCTTTGCTCTTTGTAAAATCTTGGGAGTCCCTTTTGCAGGAGACTCAACATTTTTCCTCTCGGGGACTTTCTTGGGAGAGGGTTCTAAGGTTTTCTTGTTTTTGACTATTCTCTTTGTTTCAGCGGCCTTCTTTGTTTCAGCGGCCTTTGTTTCAACAATCTTCTTTGGAGGGTTGTCATTTTCCTTCTTGCTTCTCAGATTATATTTCCTGTGTACCTCCATTATAGCATTTTCAAAGGCCTAATCTTCTGCTTCCTTGGCTTCCTCATTTACCACCTCTGTTTGTGAAAGGAGAAAGAGTTTGTGCTCTTCCTGAGTAATAAATATGGATTCATTATCATGAACGCCCATGAGGTTTATATGAGTGTCATCCAATTCTTTGACTATCTCCTCATCTTCATCAACATAATTTTCCTGGAGGGGTGGTCTAATTTGTTGATCAGACCCCCTCTGTTCTCTTTGATCTCTCAGATCTCTCTTCCTGATTTAGGGAGGATTTCTTCTAAAGTTTGGGTTTTGAATTTGAGGAGCAGCCTGGTTCTCCCTGGGTGGGTTTCTGTCAGTTATAGTAAGCCTCTCTATCATCCTCTCCATGGCTCTGGCCAGGGAATCTAGTTTGGCATCTGAAGAGGAAGTGGAAGGCTCCTCCTTAATCATGACCCTCCTTTCTATTCTCTACCTGGCTCTTTTGGCTAAAATATTTTCTTCCACACTAACGGCGCTTTTCTGCATGTCTTCCAGAGTAGTAGAATTTCTTTCCCTTAGCTGATATGACATGTCAACATCAAATCCATCGAGGAATTTTATTAATTCCAAACCTTGAGGAGGTTTGATATCAGCTGGAATTGCATTGTATAGGTTTTTGAAACGAGTGCAGTAATCCTGCACTGTCTCTCCTTCGTTCCTTATGATATTCTCATACTCTGACAAGATCTGGAGGGGGTTTTTCTTTACCTCCCACCTATCAAGAAAATTTCTGTGAAAAGCAGCAATGTTAGTTATGGAAGCAACACGTAAATTTATGAACCACTTTTTGACTTCTCCAGTCAAGCTCTGGGAAAATAGTTTCATCTGCACATCAGCTTCATCTACTTCCTGTAAATCAAAATAATCGTTCATTTTGTCAACATGTTGTTGTGCATTCAGAGGACCAGTACCATCAAACTGAGGAAGTTTGGTTTGATAATCCTGAGGCATGGCATGTAAAGGAGAGACCAACACTAATGGAGCATACATTGCTTCCATGATTGGTGGAGGGGGCTGGACAACAACTTGTGTGATTGGAGGGGTAGTGACTGAAGCTGTAGAAGATGAAGGGATGGTAGGAATGGAGTGACCTAGTTTGGGTTTAACAGAAGCTGCAACAATAGTCAAGGTAGGAAGTTCGATTGATTGCTGAAGGTAGGTTTTATCTAAGGCTTGACCAAGATTCTCAACTATATCTTCAAACTTATCAGATTCCGGGTGAAATCGTCGATCAGTTTCAGCTCTGGGAGAGAGTATTTCGGGGGTCTTAGGATGAAAGATGGTTTGATATAAAACTGTTTCACTAATGAAGCTGTCATATTTTGTCCTAAAAAGGATTTGTTCAAAAGATATATCAAACTCGAGATCTTGAAGGGCAACCAAATTCTCTAGGAGAGAAGGGGACCTATGAAGTGGACTGTGAGTCTCAGGACCCTCTGCAACATTTTTCTTTCTGGGCAACCTTTCGAGATTGTCTATAGCTATTGCAGGTTCTGGGTCTAGATGAGATATAGTGAAAACTCTTTTCGGAGCCAGAATTTTTAATTTTTAATTTTATTTTTTGGAATCTTTTAACTGATATGTACAAACTTTAACAACCTCTGAACATTATCTCTATATAATTTTAGATTTTAAGATTCATTCATAAATAAATTTTTCTTTGTCTAGGGAAAATAAATCGTAGGATATGTAAAGTTTGTTCAGTTCCCCAGTATGGTCGCCACTATGTTAACGCTCTGTAAATTCCCAGAGGTTTTTGTGTTGTAGAAGAAATTTACAAGAGGTAACTTTATCCAACCACTTTGAAACTGAGATCTAGCCCTTCCAGTTTTAGAGAGGGATCTCTTTGTAATATTTAACTTTGTTTCAAAATTCAGATATTAGGCTAGTTAAAATAAATAGGACTGAGTTGTTTGTTTTTATAAAATGGTTGAAAAGGGTTTACGCCTCCATTGGTCTATGGAGTCTACTTTATAAAGTTCTGAGATCGATAAACATATGGTAAAAGGTATTCTCACAGGGCAGGATAATGAAACTATTGGATTCTTTAGAAAAATAATGATGGATAGCAGAAAAGATGAGAGAACCAATTATAACCAAGAAGCATTTAAGGATTTCTTAATCATAACATTATAAGATAAACATAAAGATATTTAAAAGACAGAAACAGAGTATACAAAGATAAATTCTGCAACTTCAACTTCTTTTAAACGACCAGATATAGAAAACACAAATGACTAGGAAGGTAAGGAAAAACATTCAACTCAGAGAAGAAAACATCACCAACATCTAACACGCAGGAATCCTATGAAAATGTCCTTTTATTACTGGTAGATCTCTGATAAAGATTACAGTGTTTACAACTTGCTAGGATGTAAATATTAACCCTCACTACTTCGAAGTTTGAAGTATTTATAACAAAAATTACAAATGACCCTATCATTAATGATCAGGATGTGGCAGACTCTAAATCTAACTAACTAGATAACAAGATGCAAAAATGTAGGAACTGATGATGATCTGTTGTATCTGTCATGCTGATTTTGGAGAAGTTCGTTGGTGAGTCATTCATGTGACTTTGAATGCTCTGCATGCTGAGTAGGACTGTACAACTCATCCCTCATTCGATCAAAGTGCACAACTCCTCCCATCTTTGCTGACTGGGAATGGTGACTTTGAGCAGTCTTCGGTAGATTTCATACATTTTTGTGTATTTAGAAAAAGTAGGTTTGGTGATGAAAATATAATTGATCTCGTGCTGGATACTGAGGTCTAGCTACAAGCTCTCTAGGAACGCCTTGCCTATTATGCTACCCTGTATTCCCGAAAACTTGGAACTGTCTTTGTCCACTGTGGAAATATTCTACTTGTAGTCAGGGAGGGTCATCAACTTGTCATTTAGGACCAGTAAACCAAGAATTCCTTTCTAATGAAAAACATCGATCTTGTTGAAAAACCTCTTAACTCCGATTTCCATGTTCTGGACTTTCTCTTCCAGCTGCAACATCAATCCTCTTTTGGTTAACACCCTTTTGAATTCGAGGATAGTATCCATCCTGTCTTCAATATTCAGGTCTTCCAATTCTTCCCTGGTCTTCAAATTCAGAAATCTAATGATTTTGTTTGCTTATGTGGGCATTTCTCCTAGATCTCCTTTTATCTTGTCTATGGCCTGCTTGCTCCTCAGCACCAGTTCATTTTGTTTGAACATGATTTGCACCATAGGAAAAATTTCATTTATGGATTTGGAGATATCTACCCAAATGTTCTCCTTAGCTTCTGCTAGTGTTTTGGCCCCCACTATTTGCCTTTGTAGCTGTTGTATTTCCTGCTTGAGATTTTCTGATGTTTTCCTTTCAAGGTTGAAGCTTGTCTGGTAGGAGGCCTTTAGCTCTTGGATATTCTCAACCTCTTTTTTTCAGTCTATTGATTTGTGTTTCTTGCAAGGTCATCTCCTCCATTGATTTTTCTAGCTCCACAGAGTTTCTAGAGTTGTCAGTGGGGTGGCTGATGGAAGTTTTGTTGTGGTGGTTGTTGATATAGTTGTTGTGCTAACTCCTACGAGAGAAAATGCACTCAGTGGGATGAATTCCATTGGTGTTGCCTGTTATTTCTCCTTTACCAACCTCTCTAGCTCTACGTCCATTTCTTTTATCTATGCATTATGTTCCATGATCAATTTTAGAATTTCCTCCTTATCTTGTCTATGGCCTGCTTGCTCCTCAGCACCAGTTCATTTTGTTTGAACATGATTTGCACCATAGGAAAAATTTCATTTATGGATTTGGAGATATCTACCCAAATGTTCTCCTTAGCTTCTGCTAGTGTTTTGGCCCCCACTATTTGCCTTTGTAGCTGTTGTATTTCCTGCTTGAGATTTTCTGATGTTTTCCTTTCAAGGTTGAAGCTTGTCTGGTAGGAGGCCTTTAGCTCTTGGATATTCTCAACCTCTTTTTTTCAGTCTATTGATTTGTGTTTCTTGCAAGGTCATCTCCTCCATTGATTTTTCTAGCTCCACAGAGTTTCTAGAGTTGTCAGTGGGGTGGCTGATGGAAGTTTTGTTGTGGTGGTTGTTGATATAGTTGTTGTGCTAACTCCTACGAGAGAAAATGCACTCAGTGGGATGAATTCCATTGGTGTTGCCTGTTATTTCTCCTTTACCAACCTCTCTAGCTCTACGTCCATTTCTTTTATCTATGCATTATGTTCCATGATCAATTTTAGAATTTCCTCCTTTTCACCTTCTGTCTCAGCCATCTCTTTGGCCTATGAGTCTTCTGTAGGTGGTAGCTTTAGTTGCTTCCTCAAAGATGTTATGTCAGCATTCTTTTTCTTAAGCATCTCCTCAGCTTCTTTCACATTTGAGGGGTCATACCCAATCTTGAGCACCAATTCCTCTAAATACTTAATTATGTTATCCTTTACAAAGGATGATATTTTCTCCAGATTTAATTGGGTTTGAACATTGTTAAAAGAAACATGGAATTTTGTAGTAGCAGTGGAAGCATTGACTAATGTTGAGAAAATCATTTCTCCAGTCTGCCTGTGTAGATCCATCTGATCAGTTGGATGTACATCTCTAGTGTTAAATTCCATTGTAGCCCTCTTGTAATCTGTGATTTCTTTTGGATGGGGTATTTGTGTCTACAAGAATTCCATATGCATTCTCCCCTTCTCTATGTCAAAAGATGATAAAAATTTGTGTTGTGTCGTGGGTGTTTTCTTCTAAAACTGAGCATAAGTTTTGTTGGTCAACATATGATTCTTCTTCTTGATCATATCGTATTTCTCAAAAATACTCATCTTTGCACCCCCTTTATTTGGCTGGTTGATTAGTGAGGTGCCAATCTGATTCTTGAATGAAGAAGTAGACAAGATTTGTTGGTTGCTTGATACAAGAGGTGAATGATATCCTTTTATAATTGTAGTGGACTGGGTTTCCTTTTCACCAGTTGTGTCAGTTCTATGACTGAATTTTGGCCTTTCGGTGTATACCTGGAAATCCTCAGCTGAGATTTCTGTGGCTGAAGGGGAAGTATCCTTTCTGGGTCTTTTCTCCTTTGGTACCTGTGGTGTGGTTGTTTGCGAGATAATGACTAAAGGAGATTGCTTCTCTACTTCTTCCAGAGTGTTCACCTCCCACTCTGTTTGATTCATGTACTTCTCTATCTCGGGCTTGGGCACATGAACATACGAGACATTTTTATTCTTCACTCTAATCTTTGTGATGATCCCACATGGATCATAGTGCCACAGGAAACTTGAGTCGAACTTCATTTATTTCAATAGTTTATCGGCCTCTTCCTCGACAGCTCGGTTTTTGCAGATAAAGGATCCTATCTGTCCCTTGATTCTCAACTATTGTTTCTTATTCAGAGATACAAAATGTATATCATCTGAATTGATCATTTGTCTAATATACTCCAAGGCAAATATTAGAACAGGCAAGTATTTGAGAAATTTGTATGGAGCTAACTCACACCCATATACTTTAATTTCGGTGTGATTTTGATATAGGAACTAGTCTCCAGTCTTGGCACGATTCGAAAGGTGTAAAACTCTTTGGATATCCTCATTTATCCTCGGATTTGGTCTACCACTAAGAATTCTTACCACTGGGTGATAAAATAGCTCAATAAATAGCTTGAAATTAAAATCTGTGGAATTTCTTCTGAGTAGCAAAGTCCAAGAGGTGACAAGTTGTGGTTTTCCTTCCTGGTCCATTCTCTACATGGTGAATGTGAACTTTTCTGCTTGAAAGAACATGAACATGTAAACTAGTATTGAAGAATACCAGAACATGCCCTCTGTGGGAAATTTGAAAAGATGGTCATGTATGTTCTCGGCTAGAAAACTGTTGTAGTCGAATCGAGTGGTGGATTTTTCTTCGGCAACGAAAACGAACAGGTAACCCAAGGTGGGATTTTCCACCCTTTCATCTGAGAAATAGCTGAGAAGAAAACATAGCGATGAAATAATCTAGTTTCCCTTTTCTGAAAAAATGGAGGAATGGTAAGGGGGATTTTTCTTTGGGAGTTGAGTATCCTATGGGAGGAAAAGCTCAAAAATTTGTGCTCTCTGGTACATTTCTGTTAAAAATTCAATGGTGAGGAGAGAGTGAAATTCAGCTCTAGATATCTGCATGATTTGATCAATGGCCTTGGGCGTGATAGAGAAAAGATTTTCTCCAGACAATGAAACTATGGCTCTCTGGTCGGGGAGGTAATGAGCCTGACATTTGAGGGAAAACTCGAGAAAATGGTGGAATTGGGGAAAAATATACAAAGGGAGATTTGACTCCCAGAGCCCAATCTCATCGCTTTGATCAATGAATGTGTCGTTAAACCATGACTGCAATTCGGTGAAATCGAATTCGCACCTGGTCTCTGAGATCAGATAATCCTTGTCGGCTAATGGGATTCAGTCGAGATCGACAGGAGGTGGGAAGAATGGTTTTTCCTCGACTTCTCATCTTTTAGATTTAGGCACCATCGATCCAACAGGTACCTGCAAATTGGAACAAAAGCATTAGTAGGTAGTGGCTATGGTTGGGTTGTTGACTAAAACAATGAGGGAAATGAATTTTTGGAGTGCAGAGAGTATGAACAGTGGGAAAATGGAGAAAACGAGGCTAATTTTAAGTGAACAGGTATCCATTGGGCGCAGAGGACAGGTCAACAGGATAACGGATACATTATCCTGTAATAAATGGCCAATGGATCAACTGAGGTATGAGGTGGTAGGTGAAGGACGGGTGTGCCAAGATGACGTGGAAGGCGATGATTGGAGGATAGGTAAATGGGATAAAACATACGACCTGTCAAAGGGGTAAGGTCACTCTGGCAGAGTAATGAGATGGGACATGTAAGATGAGATAGTGGGATGTGGCATCATGAGGTGGTGGGATAGTGGGGGAAGTGGGGGATGATGTCATGAGGTGGTGGCGGTAGATGGGGTCCAATGCAATGATAGATGAAACGTTGGGATGGGACCCACCGAGGAAAGCCGTCTCATTTCGCCCGCCCCCCATCGTTAAAGATAGAATGGTCGAGGGGGTCTGGAATATCTTGTAGACCATTCATCTGCGCGCTGTCAGATTGACCGTAGATCTATGCACACTTGTTAATCACCATTTTGGACCCCCCCACCGTTAAAAGTAGAACGATCGAGGGGGTCTGGAATCCACCGTCAGTCGTTGATATACACGCTGTTAGATCAACCGTTGATCTAAGCGCGTTCTTTATTTTTCAAGCGCAATTCAATATGTGCAACAAAACTTAGGCTTAGTTCTCTTTATGGATTTTGCACTGCTTCCCTTGATTTTTGTCACCATGGGGTTAGGAAAAACATTTCAAACATCCAAATCATGAACTTTCCTCAAACATCATGCATGTTTTATTGAAATAAAAAAAAATAATCTATATTCTAACCTAGTCACCTATCACATTTAGCCCAGATTAGATTGTTTGGCTAAGAAATTACTCTACCCTGGGGATATTTGACCAAGATTAGACAGTTTGATCAAATGTATTCACTAGCTAACCTAACTACCTGGTTAAGATTAAATAGTTTAGCCAGGCTTGTTCACTAAACCTATCAACATAAATTCAAAAGGACTTGGCCATGTTTAAACTATATGGATCAAGTCACCATTATTGCGTGGGGATTTTATCCATTTCTTTTGTGCCCTCTTTTATTCTTTTCTTTTTGTTCGTGCTCTTTTCGTCAATGGGTGAGCAAAAAAGGAGCACTTACATGCCTAGTTGGGCTCTTCTAGTCATGACAGCTGTAATGCAAAAGGTTAGAAAGAAAACAATAAAGGTATCAACAAGAATTAAACAAAAACTAAATAACAACATGAGCATGAAACTAAAAACT
>JASDQU010207262.1:0-13165 GCA_032191745.1 Picea mariana
AATATCATTAATTAATGCCTATTTTAAAAATAAAATTGATTATTAGAAATAAATTAATAGAAATTTAGTAAAACATATAAGAAATAGATTTATTTTTTAAAAGAATGTGAAAATGTCTTCATAAGATGCACGTTGACAAGTTTATGGATAATTTGATCATAGGTGTGAATATATATATATATATATATATATATATGGTTTTTTTTTAAAAATTAAAGTAGAATTGCATTAAAAATAAACATTAAAAAAATATATATTATTAAGTTAGATATGTATAAAGTTTGTGCATTTTTGAAATTGTTTAACAATATAAATATTTCTTTATATAATAAGTGAGTAGTACTTCCTATTAATATAATGATTAGTTGGTTGTAATGTAAATAGAATGGTTACTTAATTTTTTTATTTCCCTCATTAAAATTTAAACAAAATTTCACATAGTAAACCAAAAAAATATCTTATCATACAATATTAAACCTCAAAAATAACATACTAAAAATAAAAAAACTTTGAAATATTTTAAAAATCTAAATAAATAGTATATCAAAATACCTTCAAATATTTTTAAAATATAAATAAACCATGTATCAAAATAAACCATGTATCAAAATAGATACGATAAATTAACTTCCATATTATAAAGTGACTCCAAAGTATATCTGCTTATGATTTTTCCTCATGAAGTTTTGAAGTTAATTTTGTCAATGACTAGACTTTTTCAAAATCAAAGCCATGTGGGATTTGACTCATTTTTAGTTAACTACAAAACTTGGGAAGGAAAAACCATCTACTACTAAAGAAATTTTCATTTCATTAAACGTGCAAGGTACATTTCTATTTTTTCGAGAAGCAGTTTTACACAATGAAGTTTATCACATGCAACTAAATTAGAGTGTAATATAATATCCCTAAATTACAAATAAATAAATTTTATTATAAATAAAATAATAAAGAGAAGTTTATTCTTAATTAAATTATATATTAATATATTATTTATTATTATTATTATTAATAATGATGAAGTTTATCACATGTAACTAAATTAGAGTGTAATAATATCCCTAAATCATAAATAAAATAATAAAGAGAAAGTTTATTATTAATTAAATTATATATTAATATATTATATTATTGTTATTAATGATTATTAACTTTAATTCAAATTGAATTTGTTTATTTGATTTTAAAGAGGTAAGGAATTTAATGTTACATTAAATTTTCTAGAATTTTATTTTTATGTTACAAAAACATTAAGAGAAGTAGTTTTGTTGATTTATAAGGTCGTAAGATTAGTAGCTTGACAAATCTTTGAAAATTGAAATTTAATCCAGATATATATCACACATTTTAAGAAAAAGTGTTTTTCATCTTTAACATTCTTAATGTAACAAAAATGATAAACTCTTCAATCCCACCACATTTTAAATAAATTAATTTAATATTTACTCTAAAATTTTAATAAATTTAATTTCATTTCTTCTCATTACAAACATACCAAATTCATCAGTTATTATCTAATTCCTTAAACACTACCTCTAATTCCTTAAACACTACCTTTTATATTTGCTTACATGCTAAATAATTTTTGCTATCACTAGATTTTGAGATCATCACTAATTTTGAGACCAATGCAAGTTTAATTCATTACTCTCCAGACATTCAAAGATAACTCAAATTTCAAGAATATGAGTCCCTTTGACGTTAAAAGGATTCGAGGGTTTGTCATTGTGGGATCGAATGCAAAAAACCAAAGTGATCGAATGCACTTTCCATTTGTATTTTCTTTGATACAAACTTCATTGCAGTCTTTGTAGTAAGAAACAAGTTGCCCACGTGAACCCAGGGCCTAAGGCTCCCCCTCCCTCTGATTAATCAGTGTGCTATTATTTTTTCTTTTTTAATAATGAAGAGCAGGCATTACTATTTCTTAGCCTTGAGCAACTTTCATAACTTCAATTATAAAGCTTATCTAGATAGACACAATGTAGTTAAAAATCAGCTTCAAATGAATGAAAAAAGAAAACTATTTCTTTGTTGAGAGTCTGGTTTCTTAGTAATATTTTTATATGTATCATTTACAATTAGAATAGAAAATTACCATTAGAATAAAAATTTGTTTTAATTTTTAATTTAATGATATGAAAAATAATTAAAAAATTAAATATAAATATGTATTTGAATATGTTAGTGTGTCCAAGTTTTAAATATTTTCAATATTTTAAGTGTACAGATCACTTATATTTATGAGATCAAAATGAAGTTTTGAAAAATATAAACAAGTTTAAAACATTTATTAAAATAAATAAGTTTAAAAGAGAAGAGCCATAAATTCCTTAAATAAATAGGTTTATAAGAAAATAGCTTTTAGAAATGAGAATGAAAATTAATAATCAAATAAAAATAAAATATAATGATAAAAAGATTTGGTCAACTGAAAAACTAAAAGATAAAGTATAATTATAAAGTACATTTTGTCAAAATTAAGGAGATTTTGTCAAAATAAATAAATTATTATTTATTTAACATAAAATTAAAAATACATTATATTATTGAATTATTTGATAATGTAAATAAAAAATAGATAAGAAATGAAAATTCATAAAAACAAGTAAATAAAAAGAAATGTTGAAATGTTTTGGAACCATAAATTACTAAGCTTTTTGATTTTGATGATAGGCTTGGAAAAATGGTTAAAACTTTTTGTGTAATTGAATCAAATAAGATATTTAATATTACTAAAATATTTTAAAATAATAAATTTAATAAAACAAACTTTAAATATATGAAAAATTATGTGCTTTAGAAAAATTTAGATTGATTTAATAATTTGATTGATGTAAAATTTAAAAAAACATTGATAAACATCTAAAAAAAAGTGATGGTTCATATTTATCTTTGAAATTTTTAAATAAGATATTTTTATAATTAAATTTTAATTTCAATTTTATTAATAATTTTGAGGAGATCTTTCTTAAGTTTATATATATATTTATTTTTCTTTGTCTTTGGTAGGGTGATATCTTTTTTATTTTTATTTTTCTAATAGTTATTTTTTTTAATTATATTTCATATTTTAATTTTAATTTCAATAATAAATTAAACCACATGTTTATTAATATTATATTAGATTTGATTTTATTATTATTTCTTTTTTTCAATTTATTTAATTTTGTATTTACATTTTTTTTAATTTAATTTTAATATTTAATAATAAATAAAATATATATAAATTAAAATTTGTAAACCTCTAATATAATATAAAAAATCTTAAAATTATATATATATATCATAGTTGCATTAGAACCGTTCTTAACATTTTTCAATATTTCTACTGACTTGAGCTTAGGAACTAGTAGGGAAGGTTCCCAATTGGCTGGGAACTATTTTGAGAACTTGGAATCTCTTTGGGAGCTTCAACATCAAGAAAATGAGAGCTTGGAAAAAAAAAATTAATACCACTCACTTTAAAGTTGTGGATATGAATTTTTTTTAATGTATACGTGTGTTTTTCTTGAAGCCTAGACTGAACATGAAAGTAGAATAAATCAATACCCTATCCATGGAAAACATTTTCTCCAGTTTGTTGTTGCTATCAACCAACCATATCATTGATTTTTATTGTATTTCCAAATTACAAGAGTATCACTATTTAGCTTTTTCCAATAATTCTTCAAAGTTACAAAGTTTAATTTTAAAAGAAGTTAAAACTTTATATATGTATTTTCAATTTTTTTTTCTCATTTTCTAATAAAATCTTTATGGATGTTAAACTTTAAATATTGTATTAAATATATTCATATAATTACTAGTACAAACTAAATTAATAATTTCTATATTGTAGTTGTTACTTGTTATTGTGTTGGATTCACTTTCAATTTTATCTAAATACATTGTAATCTATTTTTTTTTTTCATATATATTATTGCTTCTCCCAACTTCACTTTTCCTACAAATATGGGGAACTTTTACTAGTTCCAACACTCTATCATCTAATTTCTTAGACACTCATTTTTAATTTTACTTACATCGAAAATATTTTCGACTCATCACTAGTTTTTGAGATGAATGCACGTCTAATTCATTGTCGTCCACACATTCAAAGATAACCAAGATTTCAAGATTGAGAGTGTTGAGATTCAAGAAGAAGATTCAGCACCCACTTTTGGGTGCATGTCTATTTTTATTATCCCTTAATTTAGATGGACATTAAACTATAATCTATTCTCAATGTGGACTTGAAATAGTTAACTGAAGTGGCAAATCAGTTAGCTAAGTGAATTTCGATTTAGAGGTTGGTTGGTGGGACATGCAGAGTAATTCCAGTTGTAATAGAGTTCAAAGTGAAGTGAGTTAAACGTAGTTGTGCTAGTTGTAACTGAAGATACACTAGTGAGAGATTCAGTGAATTAAATACGATTTAAATCACAATCAATAATCTCACATGCAACTGAGGATTTACTATTATTAGTTGCATTCATGTTAGATGTAGTGGAGACCTAGTTGAGTTCTAGGTGAAAGGGAAGTTGACTATTAGTTGTGAAATTATCTGTTTGCACACATGCAGGCAACCACACATTGGATGTGCCCATGATACTTGCGCGGTCAAGGAAGGCAAGACTATATTCATTTTCAGGCATCTGCATTCAACATAAATTGCGTAATGAAGGCAAGTTGTCTGGAGATAGTAAATTGGCTAAGGGATTTACCAATTTTCGTATGATAGTGTGAGACAATTAGCTTATGTACTGAGGGATCTTGTGAGAATAGTTTTGTATGTAATTGTTTCATGATCCATGATATAATATGCAATAGAATATAGTGGGGTTTTTATCTCTAAGCTTTCCCCAGGAAATTATCTGTGTAGTGTGTGATTGATCTTTCTTCATGGTTATGTTATTGGAAATTGTGTTTCTAATTCCGCAAAGATTTGTAGAAGGGATTTAATATTTAACTTTAGAAGATTGTTAGATCGGGTGAATCCAAGATATACATACATATTGTATAATTTCTACATGGGATCAGAGCACCAGGAATCACAAGAGTAAAGAAGAAATTGAGTTTGTGTTGAACAATATTCAAATTTGCAGGTACATTCTTTGGAGCTGTAAGCGGATCAAGATGTCATCCGATGGATTAAGATTCGAGTATTCACTTGATGGCAGCTCGAATTATATTGCATGGAAAGACGGGATGGAGGCACTATTGGAGGATAATGCGTTGAAAAAATTCATCGAGAGTGACATTCGCAAGCTTGCGGCAACAAACGCCCAAAATCTTGAAACATGGAAGAAGAAGGTTACGAAGGCGAGGAGGATATTATTGGAGGGAGTACAAGACCATATTGTCTCAAGTCTCCATGGCAATGTGACTCCATTTTCAATGTGGAAGGCCTTGACGGATTTGTTTCAAAACAAGAGTGACCAAAAAAATTTGGCAGTCAAAGACAAGCTTAGGAAAATCAAAATGGAGAAAGGAGACGCAATTACGAAATACTTAATCAAGTTCATTCAATGTTGTGATGATATTGGGAGTGTCGGGGTTACTGTAAGTGATTATGACTTGGTGGACCTAGCCCTTCTAGGCCTCCCTAAGAGCTCGCATAGTTACCAGGACTATGTGAATGGGAGGGAGAAGTTACTAGATTGGGAGTGACTTTGGTCGGATTTGGCACAAGAAGAGTTTACGCAGAATACCAGGGATGGAACCTCATCCAAGACAAATGATGAGGAAAATTGCGCTTTGGTTGGTAAGGCGAAGAAGGGGAAGGGGAAGAAGTCCTATTCTAAATCTGAGACCGACAAAGAAGACAAAAAGTGTGACATGTCTAGAGTGAAATGTTTTCACTGTCACGAACATGGACTCTATGTCACAAATTGTCCACACAAGAAGAAGAACAACAAGAAGGCTACAAAAGCTGCAATGGGTGAGGATTTGGCCACACAGTTCAAGTTGGACTTCTCACTCATCACATGCATGGTGTCGAGTATGATGGGATCAATGTGGTACTTGGATAGTGGAAAATCTTTCCACATGATGGGAGACAAAGAACTTTTTAGTAGCTTGGAGGAGAAGGATCTTCAGATGAACATCGAAATGGGTGATGATGGGAGGTATAACGCTATCAGAATTGGTACAGTTACTTTCCAACGACAGTTAGGTAAAACCTTTTCATTAAAAGATGTCATGGATGTACAAGGCTTGAAAAAGAATTTAGTTTCAGTTGCTAAGTTGGAATATTGCTGATATGATGTGGTTTTTAGTGAAGGAAAGGATTTCCTTCATCATAAAGCCACAGGAATAACAAAAAATATTGGGGTTTGTGTGAAGAACCTCTACAAACTTGATGTAGATGGCATCGCAACATTGATGGGTAAAGCAGACAATGTGGTGAGCTAGGATGAATGTGAGTTATGGCACAGGAGATTGGGCCATCTACACCACGGTGCTTTTAAGATCATGCAAAAAATTTCTACAAGTCTTCCAAAGGGTACTCTTGCGTAGATAGACACATGTAAGGGATGTACCTGGGGAAGTATACAAAGGCCACTTTTCATGAGAAGGAGAATCGAGAAGCAGAAATCCTTGAGAGAGTTCACTCAGACATGTGTGGACCATTCTCAACAACTTCCATAGCAAAACACAGGTATTATGTGATTTTTTTTTATGATTTTTCTAGAAAGTGTTGGATCTGCTTCATACAGAAGAAAGATCAG
Organism: Picea mariana; assembly: GCA_032191745.1. Lineage (NCBI taxonomy): Eukaryota > Viridiplantae > Streptophyta > Pinopsida > Pinales > Pinaceae > Picea > Picea mariana. The sequence goes on from JASDQU010207262.1 coordinate 6,714, forward strand.
ACATTCTCAAAGTTTTGTGAGTTCAAAGAATTGGTAGAGAAAGATACAGGGAAGAAGGTGAAGGCTCTAAGGAGAGAAAATGGTGGTGAGTACATATCTAATGAATTCAATAACTTTTGTGACAAAGAAGGAATTCAAAGAGAGTTGATTGCACCTCATAACCCACAACAGAATGAGGTTGCAGAAAGAAAGAACAGAACAATTGTGGGAGCAACACGAGCTATGTTACATGATCAAGGCCTACCATTGCATCTATGGGCAAAGGCATGCAACACAATGATATTTGTCCAAAACTATAGTCCTCATCGGATACTTGGCATGAGTACACCAGAGGAGGCTTTTATTAGTAAGAAACTTGATGTTTCATATGTTAAAATTTTTGGCTCATCTATCTATTTCCATGTGACCAAAGATGCCAGGAAGAAGTTAGAACCAAAAGAAGAGATTGGGATATTTGTGGGGTACAATGATACTCCCCATAACTATCGAGTGTATTTTCCAGCTAAGAGGATGACATTTGTCAGGAGGGATGTTAAATTTGATGAGGAGAAATCCATGCGATTGTCCCTTGAGAGGGATCTTGATTTGCATGCAAGTAAGGAACTCTTAGTTCCAAAGGATGAACCTCAAGATGTGGAGCAGTCACATGTAGAGGATCATGGAATGGAAGAAACCACTCATGCAGAGTCATCCACTAGAGATGGTAGGAAGCACACTAGATAAGTTGACAGATTGAAGCTATATGAATCAGAACATGTAGGAGCACCTACATCACAGCGTAGGTAGAGACAAATCCCAAGAAAGTATAATGAATACATGGCTATTATGAGCGAGTGTATTGTGACAGAACCATCTTCCTTTGAGGAATAAGTGCATCATCCAGCATGGGTTGACACCATGATTGAGGAGTATGACTTCGTCATTAGGAACAATGCATGGGAGGTTGTCCCAAGACCATTCGGGAAGTCAGTGGTTGGATCTGGATGGATCTACAAGGTGAAGCAAGCAACAAACGGGAGTGTGGAGAAATACAAGGCTAGATTTGTGGCTCGGGGGTTCTCATAGGTGGAGGGGATTGACTATGAGGAGACTTTTGCACCAATTTCAAGGTGCTCATCGATTAGATCTATCCTTGCAGTCTCAGTGCAGATGGGGTGGAAGATACATCAAATGGATGTAAAGACAACATTTCTCAATGGAGTTATTGAGGAAGAAGTGTACATTGAGTAGAAAAAATGTTTTGAGACCTTTGACAGGGACTCGCATGTGTGCAGACTCAAGAGAGAATTGTATGGATTAAGGCAAGCACCTCGTGCTTGGTACACCAGGATCAAAATATATTTCACCGGGTTGGGATTCACAATGAGTGAAGTGGATGCGAACCTATAACAGGTTATGGTTGATGGTAAGCTATTGATTATTGTACTTTATGTTGATGATCTTATTATGACAGGTGATGAGCAGCTCATAACTTCTTGCAAAGAGGATCTTGCAAGAGAATTTGAGATGAGGGATATGGGGCTCTTGCATTATTTCCTTGGCTTGGAAATATGGAAAAGAGATGGGGAGCTATTTGTATCTCAAGGCAATTATGCAAAAGATATTGTGAGGAAGTTCCACATGGAGAGTAGCAAACCCATGAAGACTCCTCTTACAAGAAACTGGAGGAAGGAGGATTCTACTAGGGAGAGATAGTTGATGCTACTCTTTACAGGAAGCTGGTGGGTTCACTCATGTACTTGGTGAACACATGTCCATACATATGCTACATAGTTAACCAACTTAGTCAAGCTATGGTTAATCCTACCAAGATCTTTTGGAAGGCAAGGAATCATGTCTTGAGATATCTCAGGGGAACTACAAAGTATGGATTATGGTATATACAGACAAAGGGAGTGAATATTCAAGGATTCACCGATGCAGATTGGGCAGGTAGTCCATCAGATAGGAATAGCACATTAGGAATCATCTTCAGCATAGGATCAAGAACAGTTTCTTGGTACAAAAGGAAGAAAATATTAGTTGCACTCAGCTCAGCTGAGGTAGAGTACATGGCAGCGAGTCAGGCTGCATGTGAGGCCATCTGGATGAGGAAGATACTTGTTTGTTTGTTTGTTCATCATATGCATCCGACGATGATACATTGTGATAACCAGAGTTACATAAAATTTTCAGTTAATCTGATATTCCATGAGAAGTCTAAGAATATTGATATCCGATACCACCATCTCAGAGATTGTGTGCAGAGGAGGATCATGTTGCTTTATTACATTCCCACGGAAGATCAAGATGCATATATTCTAACGAAGGTGCTCACTAGGAGAAAATTCAAATACCATAGAGACAAGATCGGGGTGAAGGATAATCCCTTTCTTGTTGATAGGGAACGTTGAGATTCAATAAGAAGATTCAACACCCACTTTTGGGTGCATGTCTATTTTTATTATCCCTTAATTTAGATGGACATTAAACTGTAATATATTCTCAATGTGGACTTGAAATAGTTAACTAAAGTGGCAAATCAGTTAGCTAAGTGAATTTAGAGTTAGAGGTTGGTTGGTGGGACATGCAAAGTAATTCTAGTTGTAACAAAGTTTGAAGTGAAGTGAGTTAAACTCAATTTTGCTAGTTTTAACTCAAGATACACTAGTGAGAGATTCAATGAATTGAATATTATTTAATTCACAATGTGTAATCTGACATGCAACTAAGTATTTACTAGTATTACCTACATGCATGTCAGATCCAGTGGAGACCTAGTTGATTTCTAGGCGAAAGGGAAGTTGACTATCAGTTGTGACATTATCTGCTTGCAAACATGTAGGAAAACACACATTGGATGTGCCCATGATACTTGCGTATTCAAGGAAGGAAATATTGCATTCATTTTCAGGCATTTTCATTTAGCAGGGATTGCATAGTGAAGGCAGGTTGTCTCGAGATAGTAACTTGGCTAAGGGATTTGCCAATTTTCATATGATAATGTGAGACAATCAGCTTATGTACCAAGGGCTCTTGTGAGAAGAGTTTTGTATATAATTGTTTCATGATCCATGATATAATATCCAATAGAATATAGTGGGGTTTTTAGCTGTAAGCTTTCCCTGAGAAATTATCTGTGTAATGTGTGATTGATATGTCTTCATGTTTATGTGATTTGCGATTGTGTTTTTAATTCCACAAAGATTTGTAGAAGCGATTCAGTATTTAACTTTAGAACATTATTAGATCGGGTGAATCCAAGATATACATACATGTTGTATAATTTCTACAATGAATTCCTTTGAAGTAAAATGGGACCGAGTTCTTTCAAATTTATCTTTGTGGGGTTGAACACAACAAAAAAAGGTGATTGTCCCTATATCCGTTTCCTTTTGGAATTTCCATTTGTTTTTGCTTTCATTGAAAATTTATCTAAAGGGACCAATGTTGTATTCTCCATTCATACCCTTCATGGTCCCCGAGGTAGGGAAAAAGATGAATGATGGAATCTGATGACCCAAAAAACGTCGTTTAAGGCCTCAAAAAACGTCATTTAAGGACTCAAAAAATGTCGTTTAAGGCCTCAAAAAACGTCATTTAGGGCCTCAAAATGGCTCTAGAAGTTTAGGACCTGAAAAACTTCCTAAAATAGTAAATTGCCAAAATTGCCAGAAAATTGTTTTGAGCTAGTTGGAAAAGGTGGGTGGCCACCGATATCCACCTGGAACAATCCTCCTTCCTTAGGAAGCAATGGTCTCCATTGTGTTGAGTTCCCGGGGGAGAGAGGGAAGCATTTGCTTAATCTGAATCTTGATGAGCTACTTTCCTTGTTGGGGAAATTGCGCTGCTCGGTTTGTGGAAGGAGGTCATGAACCTGTTGAGGCTGAGTTTGTTCAACAAGTTGAGCTACATGAGAGGACTGTGTGCAGAAGGAATCTTTTCTCTTTGTTGCAACCTTGTCGACCTGCTTTTGTTGGATAGACGGTGCTTGGGGCGAGGCTCTAGTGGTTGTAGTGTCCTTTTGTTCCCCTTTTGAACAGATTGTGAAGAAGATGAATTTTGTGGTATGAGATACTACCTTGCGGCACTGTTTAGGTGGAACAGTAGTCGGAACTAACTCTGGTATTTTGTAGAGATGACCCCCCAAGGAGACAATGACACTGTGGGGTCGAGACTCATAAACAACATGGCGTCTTCACATATATGGCTGGGCCAAGAGAACATCACAGATATCCAGTGGGGAAAAATCACATAATACTTCATCCTTGAAGGGTTGGATGTCGTATGAAAATCGACACTGTTGGCTGACATGAAGGTGTCGTCCTTGGCGAAGCCACCTGATGTTGTATGGTTGCGAGTGTTGTGTTGTCGACAATACCAACTATTTAACGACCTCTGCTGAGATGAGGTTCTTATGGCTTTCACTATCAACAATAAAATGCAGTGGGGTCCCCTTCACCCAAATATTTGAATAAAAAAGGTGCTCCCCCTCTTCATGATATATTGGTTCTTCTGGTTGAATTGCTCCAATCGCAACAATAACAGTGGGATCTGTGTCGATGATCTGTCTTTTATCATTATTTTCAAAATCATATTATGAGTTAAGGTTTAGCTCCTTGTCTTTGATCTCAGCCACCAATGACCTTTTTGAGCGACATTTCTCAGTGTTGTGCCAGGGGATTTTGTGGAAATCACACCATTTTTTGGTGTCCTTGTTTGTCTTCCTATGAATCTTCTTTTCTTGTGGCTTGGAATAGTTTTTGGGAGATTGTTTGTTAGGGCCGTATTTTTCATACTTCGGTTGTTGCAGATTTGTAGAACTGAACTGAGTGATGAGATGTCCAGAAAATCCATTTCAGTTTGCATGTATCTTTGTAGAGCCCCACGGTATTTCAGAACCAAATGTCGTTTGGAGTCTTTGATACCCAGCTTGGTGGGCAAGGTGTGGAAGATATTGGTGAAATTTGGAACTTCTTGGCCCCTCTCTTCCCGCAGTGTGGTCCATCTCACGTACTGGTCCTCATAGTTTCCAACAGGCTAATATTGTTCCTTTATGACATCCACAAAAAAAATTCCAAGTGGGCTTGGCCCCATATATTGCAAACTCCTCTGTGGAAATTTTCTCCCAGTAAGTTTCCCACCAATGTTTGACATGGGGGAGAGCTTTAAGGAGTGTGAAGGTGATATTTTCCCTGTTGAAAAAATTATGAACAAAGAAATAACGTTCTAACAGATTTAACCATTTGTCTAGGGCATCCACATTTATCTCACCTTCAAATACAGGAATATAAAAAATAACCTGTACCTTGAAAGGAGAGGTGCTTCCAAAGTGGTTGTTTGATGAAGATGCATCTGTTTCTCTAGGCAGGCGTTGAAAGATGTGAGAAAAATTCTCCATCTTTTCGTCCCTCTGTCGTGTGAGAGCTTGCTTAAGAAACATATTGATAAGATCGTCTTCTCTGTCATTTTTATTTTCTTCCACCATGGAGTTTTTCTTGGTCGTGTGAGAGAGATTGTCTTCAAGAGAGACAAGCTTGAGACCTAGCTTGCTATACTCGGACCTTGTCAGGGACAAGCACTGAAAAATTATCAAGAGCAACCTGCTCTGATACCATTGATCCATATTATTTTTGACACGAAATGAGAGAAGAGATATAATAAATAAATGAATGAATATCCAATAATATAACATAAATGTATCATAGATGCAACCATAAACACAAAGATACAATAATACATGATTTCTATTAATGAAAGAAATGTATAGAGACTATAAAAATACAGAGTGAAAGACTCGCTAGAATGGTGGCATCTTATGTTTGAGAAGAGATGTGATGTATACTAGCATTTGAAAGAAAACACTTTTACAACGAGGCTCCAAAGGCCTTTTAATCATAAAGAAAATCCAAAACTCTAACCCCGGAAGATGAAAAGCCAACAATTTTGTGGACCCTGTTTTGGATAGTTTTGTGTATCAACTTCCCGGGGGCATAACTTTGGCATACGATCTTCATTTGGGGGACACAATAGCTCGTTGGAAATTTCTATTCAAGGACTACAAATCTTGGTAGAAAATATCATGGCAATATTTTCCGATCGGTAGATGCCCAAAAAATGTCATTTCAGGCCTCAAAACGGCTCCGAAAGTTCAGGATCCGAAAAACTGCCAAAAACAGTAAAATGCCAAAATTGAGAGAAAATTGTTTTGAGCTAGTTGGTAAAGGTGGGTGGCCACTGATATCCACCTGGATCAACTGTGGTCTGCATTTAGGTCTTCTGTTGAAACTACTCAGCCTAAGATATTTAGGATTTCTTCTATAGGCATTAAAGGTGTTTTGGAGATAAAAAAACCATACATATGTCTGTGCAGAACTAAAGATACGATTTGGGTAGCTAGTGAAAGTGTCTATAGTATGCATATCAATGAAATTCTGAGATACGGGCCATGTCTTCTAGTATGCATATCAATG
>JASDQU010207264.1:14493-28423 GCA_032191745.1 Picea mariana
TTTTAATTTAAGCATTCTCTATGACTCACATTCTACACATACCAATGTTTGGAAGAGAAAAATCTTGTTGCAATTGTATCTCATGTTGGATACCCCTTTTTGGAGGAAATCCTTTTGGTTCCTGAAACATCTCATCATATTGGTTAACAAAATTATATAAATCAGATTTCATCTTTGCATCACAACCTTGGAAAGCTTCTTTTTCAACATTGTCTTTGGGTTTGATCATCAATAGGACAAAGTTATTACTAGCATTGACTAATCTCTTGATTTACATAGCATTTACAAGTGACAAATTCAACTTCTTTGTATGTGCTCTAACAATGTACTCAACCCCATTTTTAAACAAATGACATTTGTTCTCATGACGATGAAATATGGCTCTCATATCATATAAATATGGGCTTGCCAACATAATACCACAAATATACACTGGAATAACATCAAGCTCTACCTCATGTATAAAGGTTGCAATGATGGAAAATCTAAGTTCACACCTTCTTGTCACATGCAATTTGGCATTGTCACATATCCATCCTAGAGGGTATGGTTTAGGATGTGGAGAAGTTTCCAAATTTAATTTCTAGACAATGTCTTCACATATGAGATTTTCTTGAGATCCAGTATCAAAAAGAGTATATATCTTGGTATGCTTTGAAATAACCCTTATCTGGAAAAGATCTATTATTCATTTTTCATGTTGACTTTCATTGAGGCTAATACTACTTTAAGAACTAGTACTTGCAATAGAATCCTTACCTTGAAAACCCATGGCTGTAATTTTTGTTTCATCTCCTAAATCATAACCTAAATCATGTTATGTAGTTGCAGTAGTCTTTGCTTTCCCCTTATGGATGAAAATTTTGGGTCTCATCTCAGGATGAAGTTTCCAACAATGGTCTTCATCATGGACATATTTTTAACAATGTTTAAATTAGAGTTTTTCTCCCTCTTTCTTGACTGAAGCATTATTTATTCCATTTCATTTGAATTTTCTCTTTCCCTTGTATCCCTTAACAAAAGGCTACTTTTTGCCCTCTTGATGTTCATTTTTCCCTCTTTCTTCCAAATGAGTTTCTTGTACACAAACTTCATCTAGATTTGCAGGCTTAAATATAAGTATTGTGTTCCTCAAGTAGCTATGCAATCCTCCAATGTATTTGAGCAAATTTTCTTGACAATATAAATCTATACCCAAAATCAAAGCTCTTCTTTTAAATTCTTGAGTGTAGCTTTGCACACGTTTCCCTTTAGCTTGTCTAAAATTTTTCCAATCCATGATAGCTTTCTGCATGTATGCTAATGGATAAAATTGTCTTTGAAGTGCACCAATAAAATCATTCCAAGAGGGTAAAAATTTACCGTGTTTCATCATGTCCTCTTGATTTTTGGCTTCCCACCAAATGGGTTTTGAACTTTCCAATCTAAGAGAAGCAAGATGAATCTTAGTTTTATCACCTTTGATTCTTTTTATCCTACAATACACTTCAATATGACAAATCCAAATATCCAATTTCTCATCATTTACCTCTCCGTTGTACATAGGCAATTCAAACTTAATATCAAGTTTAAACAAAGGAGTTTGTGGAGGAAGTTTACCATGTTATTTTGGAGAATTTGGAGGTGGTTGTGAAATGGTAGAAGAAGTGGAAGATAGAGGTGAAGGAGGTGGATTACCACCACTCCCTTCATTTCCTTTTGGATTTTTATCACCACTATATTCATTACCCATTGGGGGATTTGAGCTTTCACCTTGCAAACTTGCATTTCTTTCTTCAAATAAAACTTTCACCATTTCTATCATATCATAGAAAGATTTTTGGAAAGTTTCATCTTCTGAAGTAAGAGTTTCATGACTCTCCTCATGAGCCATACTTGGCGAATATCTCCTTGAAGCTTGAGGTGATTATGTAGTTATTATTCTTGAAAGTTGAGAACTTGGCTCTACAAGTTGACCTTATCCTCTTGTGAGCTTCAACCTTGTAAGAATAAGAAAAAAAACACTTGTAAACAATCAAACCTTCAAAAACCTATGCTCTAATACCAACTTGATCTGAAAATTAAAAGGTTTGAGTCTCTTTAAAATTGCAAGTTTAATTTGTATGTGCTTGGGTAATAGGATCAAGTTACAAACACATAAAACTTAATGATTTTTTACTTAAACATGAGAATAATAAATAGACATAACATCCATCAAAGTAAACATATTAACAAAACAAAATGATAAAGGATTTCACCCCTCTCTTGGGCTACATCTCCTGGTCCAACTTCCTATGGATTTTTTTCATTAATGCTCAAAGTGTCAAAATTGGTTCTTTACAATTCTCAAAATGAAAAATATATGGCTTCAATGGATCCAGAATGTCCAAAAACCCCTAGTTGGGCTCTTCCTGCACCTGGTTTGGCCAAAAAATGAGTAGAAATCACTCCTTGGAAGTTTCTCCCAATTCTTTGTTGTCTCTGCTCGCCAAAATGCATCTGTGTGTGACCTAACCTAGCTCACGGGAATTTCTCATGCCAAAAACCCATAACCACACCTCTTTTGCAAATCATGGAATTATGTTGAACGGTTATCAAGCCAAGTGCCTTAACCGTTGAAGGTCATGGTCTCATGGCCGCCATGTGGCCACATCCTAGTGTTAAAACCATAGTGGTTGGAAAAATGTTGGAATAATCAACGCACCTAGTGGTCATATGTTGGAGGGTGAGGTGTGACTGCGGGCTAACTTTTGGAAGTTTCCCATGCCTGGTGGTCATATGGAAAATTTTATGTGGTAATTTCCAAGGGTTGGGGCTAATCCCCGACCTCGACTTTGCCCCGACCAAACCTTATATCAAACTCAAATAGTTTTGCAATGGTTTAAGGTTAAGTAACAAATGATAGGAGGGTTGGTATCCTGACCTATGCCAACACTCTGCCATTTCCCCATAGGTCACGGGTTCCACCCCCGCGGATTCCACAAACATTCAACAACCAAAGGGTTTCCACGTGGTAGCCCATGGCTGGGCCATGTGGTACCATACTATTTGTCACCTTGAATGCCATTTGTTCAAAATAGATTGGTCCATGTATGAGCCTACCACATCACTTACCCAATCACCATGCCATGCAACTATCCATGTCACCTTGCCATGTGTCAGTACAATTTGCACAGTCAATAGTACAGACTGTACGAACTGGACATTCAACAAAAAATTTCATGTTTGATAAAGTGGAAAGAATGTGATATCTCTCACGTACAATATCCTTTTGAACCTGTTCAAGTTGCCTTGGGATCGTGAGAGCGAGTCCTACACATGAGTCCATTTTCAAACAAGTCTGAGCACTTTGATTTTTGAGCATATTTTGATCCCCTGGATCACCTCTGAAACTTCGCTACAAACTCATCCAACTATGTTTATGTTGATGATATTACCTGTTGTGCTTTTACTTGCCCCTTCTTCTTCTATGAACAATTTGATGCATAGTACCCACTCTTGTAGAATGTGAAACACTTAATCTTACTCAATTCCTTCTTCCCCGATTATGATGTTTCCCCCTTACAGTTAACCCTTGAACCCTTTTCTTTTCCCTTCTTGGCCTGACTGGCTGGGGACATATTCTCCTCTCCATATCCTTTCATATTGGCTTTAGAATCCTCCTATTATAGTGTCAATTTCCACTATTAAATCATTGATTCTCTTTTGGCCTAATCCCTATCCTACTTACAAACAATTCTTCTTCATATGTCCTTGAGATCTTCTAAGAAACATTATTTTGGAAGATGTGCATGCCCTAGTAGTTATGCAGCATGATATACATGGGATACTCAAGGGACAGTCGTGTACATGCTAATAAATGATGAAAAAAATATAATTATGCCTAATTAATGTTTATTTATGGGTTTGGTTAGTTTACTAACTCCTTTTACCCATACTCAACTATATTTAACCAACTATAGACCACATAAAATAATCATTTGTATCAAGGAGAAAGAAAATGATACTTTTCATATTAGAGAAAACACCTATCTGGTTATCCCCACCATTTCTGTAAGCCCATACATATCCTTGTTGTTGTTGGTTTTTTGACTTGGAATCCCTTTTTTCCATCCTCTTCCTAATTACCAACCTATCTGACCAAGAGTCTCCCATATATTCACTTTGGTTCCATGGTGAATCTAGAGTCAAAACCAACTCTACAACAACATGGGTGGAGGAACCTATTTTTCTTTTGATGGGGCAACCTCACACCGGACAGGTAAAATATGTAACTACCTATCTATTTTTCATCAATAATATAGAAATTCATTCCTTCAAAGTGTATTGTATTGGTTTTGCTTAAATTCACAATTATTTCATGGATGCTTCATAGAATAATAATTGCCTCAATCTTTCTTCTATTTCTCATTGAACTAGTAGGTATTTATTAGTATAACTAACTCTCTACATAGGTTTTCATGCTTAAGGTTCTTCCAGATTGCAAAGGAGCTATTGGCTAAAAACAAACAAACTACGACAGTTGGGAACGAAAACAACCATGGGACTCTGGGTGATTTAATCATTTTCCTCCTACCAATAGTTAGTTATTTCCTTTGAATTTGGTTATAATATCTTGGTTAATTATTCTTTATGGAATTTTCTTTCTATACGATCATTAATATGTTCTAATAAGCCCACTACTATAGGGGAATTTTCCCCGAAAGAATCTCTTGAGCCTCTTACTCGATGAAATCATCCCAAAGCCTTTCCCAATTAGGAAGTTTCTCCCGAGTGCAGACTCCCCTAACAATGGTTCCCATGAATTGATGAAACCATTCAATGCCACATTTACAAGTTCTACATCATCCACTTTCTCCCCAATTTCTACAAGTTGATCACATGTCTCGCTAATCCTCATGATGTAGCTAGTAACATTGTCAGATCTTGACATCTAGATGGAACTAAGATTGTTTATCTTTTAAGTACCAAAGACCTGAATAAAAAATATCACAATAGATCCAAAGATATTTGAATACAATCACCACACAAGATATATGAAACAATATATAAAACCACCACTTTATTATATCAAACCCTTAGGGTAGGGTAACACCATACAAGAGATCCAATTATGGAAGGGATCCTCTCTTATTCACTTTCCTCTTTGAGGGGGCATCCTCCTATTGAGATACCACTCAAAATACAATACTTCTCTTCATATCCCATTACATTTCTTTAACCCCTTTATATAGTGCTACCATCACCTCAGAACATTCTAGAGGAGGAATATTCTAGAAGCATAACCTTCTAAGAATTCCTCTTACATTTATTATATCCAACTACCCATTTACTATATCTAACTACCATAATGTGCCTTATTTAATAATATAGTGGACCGAGTCTACCTTACATTGAATGGCCTCCACTACCTTTCTATATACCTAACATTCCATCCTCCTTATGAAATGGTTTTTCTCAACGCTTTTTATGAGGGTGTAAAACCATATACCAAGGTCCCATGGATAAGTGTGGACCATAGTGTTGAAGTAGACTAGAGAACCATGGTCCCATGTAGAAAGGAAAGATACCATGCTGAAGTAGTCCAATTGTCATTGTAAACCAGGGTTCCATGTCTAAGTTCTCATGTGAACTCCCCACAGAATATTTCATAACCAAATAACCAAAAACATTTATGCTCCAAAGACTGAAACCTATCATGTGGATCCAAATAAGAAGATCCATCCACATAATGGAAAAGGGTCGTAGCAAAATATGGAAGGAATAATACCACTATAGAATATCCAGGATGGACACTGGTAATAATCATTGTCTCCCGATTTGTCACATTGATGTTTTCTATAGAAGGTGGATTAGAGTCATCAAATAAAATATGAAAGTGGTTGTCATCCCAGAAATGAAAATTATCCATATACCTATCATCACAATCGGCCTTGAAGTCATGCCAAACATATACTTCTTGATTATATCCATCCTTGATGTCTTCCATAAGATGTCTCTCCTACATTCTATCCAATGGATCTTGAATACTATGAAAACTATCCTTGAGTCCATATGCAAGCTCATGCAATGTGAGGCTATCTGCAAGGTCATGCAATGTGTCATACAATTGGGTTTTGATTGCTTCATTCATATGTAGTATTTATTTGAGGGTTTGAGAGGGAATACCCATTGGAAACACCACATAAAATATACCAAAAGAAATATCTTAAAATGATTTATCAAATGCCATTGATTTGGTAGAAATCTAAGCACCCTATGAAAAGTTATCAACTCTGTAGTTCTGCAGCCATCATGAAAAATCCAAAAAAATAGTTGATTTTAAATCAGCGATATCTTCACTTCCAGAGCTCCGATGTGGACGATGTTTATTTTGAATTTGATTAAAATTGTGAGAGAAACTCATATATGCAATTTTTTTTGAAAAATTCATCCCCAACAATTGCAAAAAATAGAAAACTCACGTGGTTGTCCATGGAAAAAACCCTAAAAATTGCATATTTTAAAATGCAAATAACTTGACTTCCCAGACTCTGTTTCAAATGATTGTTTTTCTGAGAGGAACTCAGATATACAACCATATTTTGAAAATTATTCACCAAGACATATAGAAATTGTCTGGAATGTCGTGGCCCTCTTTTTTTTTCTTTTCAAAAAATAAATCTGCAAAAAATAAAAAACAATTCCCACACTCCCTAGCAAGGAAAATGCTTTGATACCACTTTTTAAGTACCAAATCCTTGAATAAAAAATATCACAATATATCCAAATATATCTGAATACAATCACCACACAAGGTATATGAAACAATATAGAAAACAACCACTTTATTATATCAAACCCTTAGGGTAGGGAAACACCATACAATGGATCGTATTATGGAAGGAATCATCTCCTATTCACTTGCGTCTTCGAGGGGGAATAGTCCTATTGAGATACCACTCACAATACAATACTTCTCGTCATATCCCATTACATTGATTTAACCCCTTTATATAGTGCTACCATCACCTAAGACTATTCTAGATGATGAATCTTCTAGAAGCAAAACCTTCTAAAAAGTCCTCTTACATTTATTATATATAACTACCCATTTATTATATGTAACTACCATAATGTGCCTTATTTAAGAATATAGTGGACCTAGTCCACCTTACATTGAATGGCCTCCACTATCTCTCTAGCTACCTAAAATTATGAATATCATCTTCTAGTTCAAATTTTGACTCTGGAATAAATCCACTAGATCCTTGAACATTTCTCTCGTTGATTGCTTATCTACCATGTCAGGGAACAAATGATCCTTCACAGTGTTCATGATCACTCTTTAGGCTTTGATGTCCTTATTCTTTTGAGCTTCTAGAGTGTTGCATCTGTTAGTACAAGAAGAACCTTTTCTAGAATCACCCAAACATTATTTTCCTTTAAAATCAAGGTTACCATTTCCTTCCAGTAGAGGAAGTTAAATGCTCAGTCCAAGTGGTCTTCAAACCTAATATTGGTTGCTTCTATTTCTAGATCTGAACAAAAACAACCTTCATGTGCTTATTCCTTCAAGCACCCACAACAATTTCACTTCTCGTTTATACATCTACAAAGATCTCGTTGTAGATATAACAGATCTGTTCCAAAAAAGTGTCGTGTATATAAATTTGTTCCACCTCTCATATTGCAAGCTCTGTTATCATGTTGAAAAATCCCAATGCCCATCACCTAGATAAATTACTACCTTATGTATTTCCTTTCAAATAAATAAATTACAACACACAGAATAAAATATATTGCCTCAAAATAAAACAGCTGAAAAAAAATATGGAAACCAACCTTCATAGAACACACATAAATATTTCCCTTCAAATCATATTTTCATTAAATAATGAATCCAAGATTACAAGGGCTCCCTAACTCGGAAAACAACCCACTGAGAATAGAAATAGAAATATATAGCAAACTCCTACAACCCAAAAACTATGTAAATATTGCATGTTCATGTATTGGCATCCTATACGATATGTACACACCTTGTACGACCTGCACAATGTGTATGTACACTCCTATGCCCACTTGATTGCATGTATGTGCATGGTCATCTCCACTACATTGTATGTATGTATTCACTCCCGACTGTTGGTCCAATGCATATTTATGCACTCTACTCCACCTCTATGACACATATGTATCTGCCCTTCTGCACATGTGTTGTGCATATGTACATTCATTGGATTCTTGTCTATTGTGTATGGTGTTTCTCTAGATCTGTACATCTCAATCTGCAGTTATACATGATACTAATCTACTACCCAAATATATCATTCTTATCAGATCTATTTTTTGCTACTTTATTCCCCTTTGGACTAAGTTGATCTCTAGACTTCTTCACCCTTGTTGAGATCTTATTGAGAAAAAGTCATTATTTTCTCTCTCTATGAGTCACTAACTCCAATAGATCTGTTTCTTATGTGCTTTCCCCCTTCACCTATAATTTCTTTTATAATCTTGAGTTATGACTAAATCAAACATAAAAGTAATATCAAAATGGATTAGATCTCACCTCACTTAAGATCAAAGAATAAAATTCATTTAATTCACTGATGCTAATAACTTAGCATTTTTTAAAATTAAACTCACTTTAATTATAAAAGAACTTTACTTTAATAATTCCTTTAATTAAAATAAATTACAAAGTTCTAAAGGATTTGGATTACTTCCACCCATCTAGACACTTAGACCTATGCAGAATTACCCCTATCTAATGCTTCAAACATCAATATTATGGATTTCTTTTTAAAAGGATGATGGATGAAAAATTCATCCTATATTATAATGTGAAGAGAAACCAGAAATATTGAAAAAGGTGATAAAATGGAATGATTATAACTTTAAAACTAACAGTTACAGAAGTTGAAATGCCTCTCTTGTTTTATAAAAGAAATATTATTGTAACAGAACATGGGAGGGGAATTTTTCCCCATATACCATTGTAATAGTTACAGAAGTTGAAATGCCTCTCTTGTTTTATAAAAGAAATATTATTGTAACAGAACATGGGAGGGGAATTTTTCCCCATATACCATTGTAATAGTCTTATTGCATAAATAAAGGAGAGGACGTCTTTGGGCCATGAATGGTACTTCACTGTGATATGAGATTCTTCTTTGTTTCTAATTGATATTAAACAATTATATGAATGATAATGCATGTGAATTTTTGTGTGTATTGTTTAATATGATTATTTACTTCATGATTACTATTAGATGTCGTGACAATGTATATGGATTAAAAATAATTCTTTATTTTTAATCTTTGTTTCATTGTTGTTTTAAAGAGACCGTTGACATGGTCAATTATTTCCTAGTTCAACAATAAATTTAACATTGTGTCGTACTTTGAGATTAGCTCCTAATTAGAATCGGACAGATTGTTAGTTAGATAAGGTAGGATAATTTTCCCTTTCATAGATTAGATTTAGAGGTGTAATGATTGGTAGAAGTAAAATTGATTTTATTCTTTGCTATTAAACATTTATGTGGCAACACGGGTCACATATTATTGGAGTCTTCTATGTCAAATGAGATTTTGTCTAAATGGGACTTACCATCGATCATTCTCCCTAAATGATCGGCATAAGCCATTTCATCCCATCAAAACTAACATTCATTACTCCTATGAAACAAGTGCATGAGTGGCACGTTGTCATAGTTTACCATGCTCTCAATAATATTAATATCAAAATTTGCTATACACTTCCATGGACTCAAAATTTTCTTTACCACCTTAAAGGTGCCAAATAATTTTCCAAAATGGATTTGACAACATTTTTTTATCAAGTTCAGAAAAATCCTAGTAACTCTTGGAAAAATAATAAAATGTTGAACAATAACCTATAGCATGTGCGCTTGGTGTTGAGCTATTTCACACCCACAAATTATAGGTTAAGTGTATGAATTTTTATTTTGGTTAGACCTCCATCTAATATCTAGGATTTGTTATTGCTCAAATTGCGATATGTTCTTATCCATGCAATGTCCAAGAAATTTCTAACTTCCAATCCATTCGACTACTTCTACCTTGAAGATTTATCTTGGTGGATTGAAATTTTATCAAAATTTCATTCCTTATTTCTCTCACATTGGATATGCCGCTATCAACTGTCTAATAATCCTATGATTTCCTTGACAAAGGTAGTGGATTAAAGTTTTCAGAAGTTAAAAATGACATTGTGTTCTAATCTGAATGTACACCTTCCTAATTTGCAACAACCCTTTTAGATAGATAATGATTCTTCACAACATGCCATTGGGGCCATACTAAAATAGCGAGGATACCCAATGTCGTATCACTCTAAGACTTTGAAAATTTCCAATATTAATCACAACACCTATGAAAAAATAATTGTATTCTCTAATGTAGGGATTGAAGAAATGATTGCATTGCATTCTAGGTAAGGAAACAATTTTTCATATTGATCATCATCCCTTGATTTTTTTAAATGATTAATCTAAAATTTAGGATTAATGACATCCTAAATGGGCCTTCTACCTAATTTATTTTACTTTTTTCAATAAATATAAGAAGAGGATATTAAACTAGATAGAACACATGTTTAGTCTCCTTCTAAATTTTGTCCTCGACCTTATGGATTTCTATTGCACTACTTATGAAGAGTAGAAACACTTGTATTCTATCAACTCTTTCTTTGGTTTATTCATATATCACTTTCATCATACCACCAAGATTAACCATACATCCTTATTATATTATTTTATTTGAGGTATTTGGTTATAAAAAATCAATCAACTTTGTTTCAACAACACTCTATGTCACTTAGTTCTGATTGAAGAGGTTTATTTTTCTTCATATGGAGGCCATTGTATCACTATAAAGACGTTACATTGTCTAGAAAGACATTTCTTCCATCCCTTTGTGCAACAATATATGGATTATTTTATTAGGTGTTGTGATGTACCCACCTACTAGCTAAGCCACACTATATCTGCAATGCACCATCTTGGACTGATTTTGAGACCCTGTTCAAAAAAATAACAAAGAAGCATGAAAGGAACACATTCAATAAACAAGATTCGTGCATAGAAGAATAATTTATCATTCAATGCACAACAATAATGAGCCAATGTGCACATATAATTACATCTCAAAGATAAATAATTACACAACGGAATATAATTATACAAGGAAACATAGAGAGAACTTATCCTTAATTTAACCATTCACCAACTAGATGCAGACCAAGGATGTTCCTCACAATCGTAAACGCTCATGTTCATTCACTCTCAACAATAATGTCACCCCCTAGCCAAGGATATGAATCCACAAGGATGAGTCCTAGGCCAAATCTAAAGCACACGGTAGTTGGATAACTATCTCTCAGGTTTTCCCAACCACACAACAATCCTAATTTCCAGATCTCTTCTCCTTCATCCTGTACAACCCAATTAAATGAACCCCTTTATCTTCCATTCAGTCCCTCAATATGTTCCATTTATCTCCATGGCTTCAGTGCTACTGTTAAGGAAATATTAATGTTGGAAACTCCAAGGATTCTCAGATGTGGACAGTTCTTTCAGAACTGTCATCAATCACATCCAAACATACATTCATTCCCTCCTAGAATGATTAGTAAATTCTTACAGCCATATAACAATGGATCTCCTCCTCTTATCTGTCTCCATGACAAGACCCAGATCACACAAATAAGAAAGAATGAGGAACCCAAAATGAGTGAACCACAAAAAAAATGAGCCATAGATGAAAAACCCAGAATGAACAACAAGAGAAATTCAAGGAGTGATCAAGAATCAACAACCCCCAACAACCCACATACATGGTTTAAATAGAAAGGGCGTGGTTTCCTCAAGAGAGAGGTGTGCCCCCTCCCCACTCCAACATGGGTAAATAAATAATAAATAAAAGGATTATCCTCTCATCCCCCTCTTTGTTGGAATCATAGCCCCATATCTCTTTTCCTTTTCCATCTCACAGCCATCGATGTATTATATATATTAGGAGCAAGATATCCTAGCTTTGTAATATTAAGAACACCAACATGGTGTTGTGCACTAAGGACAACATCAAAATAAGGGGAGGGGGATGTAACACCCTGGTTCTGATCCCTATGAGATAGAATGTATTATGTAAAAAGTAATATAGGTTGGTGAGAAAATAAAATTGAAAGGTTCAGAGTTCCTAGAAATGTAATAATTTATATATATAGTATTACATTTCTAGGCACTCTGACCCTTTCAACTTTATTGGCTCACAAACCTATATTAATTTTTACATAATAAATTCTAGCTCATAGGGATCAGAATTGGGGTGTTACATCCCCCTCCCCTTATTTTGATGTTGTCCTCAATGAACAACACCATGTTGGTGTTCTTAATATTACAAAGCTAGGCTCTCTGGCCCCTAATACACACAGGAAGTCCAAGAAATTCTTATATACATAGGCACTCCAGCCAAAAACTATGTAATGATCTCACAATTATAATTCTAGTAGTAGTTCCAACGAGGGATGATTTTAAGGATGGAAATTTATTTTTAAATGTAGAAACTTTGGCAATTCTTACTAATCCTTCATATTCCAACTATAGATGTTTGGCAATATTTTTGTAAATATATTCAAATTTCTAAGGATTTTATATAGTTTTTATAAAATTTTGGTGATTTTCAAGGTAAAATAATTTTTCCCTATAGAATTTGGGTGAATCATTTTTAAAATAGCGAATCTCTTTTTTGGAAAAACCATGGAAAATTAGCCCATGTGCGAAATTTAGCCCCTAAAATCATCCCTGGTTCCAACCAACAAGCTCGCATTCCCCATCATCCTCCACAAACCAATTAGTGTATTCCCTTTCCTACTCTGTGGTCCTTCAAACTATACCACTTTTGTTCAGGGATTTAACGCACTTAGCCAAGAAGTTTCCATAGTTGCAGCTTCAAGAAATTCAACTGCAACAAGTCTATTGGACTTGCTTTGTTCCATTTCTTTGTCTTTGAGCTTCATTTCCTTCTATTTCCCTTATTCTTGAGCTTCCAGCTTCAAAATCCAACATATCATATGTATTACACACATAGAATCATCATGAGATATCATCATGACAATTTTCAATTTTAAAATTCCAAATTTGTTTATACAGGAATTTATTTTTCCCAAACATGAGCTTCCCGCTCATAATTCATTTGGATTTTGCAAAAGTATATATCAGTCTTCCTTATGGTCTTACACCCCTGCCATATCCAATATTATTCTACTTGAAATTTCCAAATTACACTCATCCAAAAAAAGTGTCAGTATCATGCACATTATCATTCTATTTTTTTTAATATTTCTAAGAGCTCAAAAGCGATCTCGAAATTGAAACATAACAACTATTCAATAATTACCAACCATTATGTAACTATTTTAACCTGCAACGTTCTTATTGCAATATCTAGCAGCTCCTAAATTGTTCTCAACTTTAATATTTAGCAATAACCACATCATCTCAGTTGTTACCATAATCATATCTAAGAAATATAATATATACATGCATTCACCCAAAATGTATTCAATAATTTATGTAAGCATAAACAACTCTATCTTATCATGCATGTGTGCAACTCTACCACTTGCACACTCTTATAACGTATTCATGCATTCCTACTAAATGCACCTCTGTATTGATTTTAGGAAGTTTATTTCTAAGCCATGCATCCCATCATGGTGAATTGGAAGGTCTAGCCAATCCCTCGACACATCATCCACACACTTCCTAATTACTTGCCTAACTATTTGTATGCCCTCCTTTTCAGCCCACACACAACACCAAGAATATAATTCTGGGGTTCTCTTCAGTGTTGAATAAAATACTGCAATTCAAACATCAAATATAACAAGAAGGATATCAGATCCCTGTTTGGAATCATAGTCTTTCCATATCTAATCATGTCA
>JASDQU010207266.1:0-28423 GCA_032191745.1 Picea mariana
AGATACTCAGGTCAGATAATGGAGGAAAATATACCTCAAAAGAATTCGTGAATATCTGCAAAGATGTTGGGATCAAGATCTCCAACAAAATGGTGTAGATGAATGAAAGAACAGAACCATGCTGGAAGATGTGAAGATCAAGATCTTCCTATGTTCTTATGGGTAGAAGTAGCAATGACAATTGTTTATGTGCAGAACCGATTGCCCCATAGTGCACTTGGGCTCAAGACACCAAAAGAGATGTTCACCGGAAAGAAGCCAGGGGTAAGCCATCTCAAAGTATTTGGCTGTCCAGTGTTTATCCATATACCGAAAGAGAAAAGAAACAAGTTGGAACCCTCCAGAAAGAAGGGAATATTTGTGGGATACTGTGAGGTATCCAAGGCCTTCAAAATCTACATACCTGGTCACCTCCATATTGAGATTAGCAGGGACGTGACCTTTGATGAAGAAGTTGCACTTAAGAAATCGAGAAGATGCCAGCTTGAAGAAATGTATGAAGAGAAACTTGTAAATCCGAGGACGACAGAATCCGTGAGGGAATTTCCTAGAGCTGGAGAACCTGTAAGGGAAGTCATAGCTTTCCCTGATGAGGAGATTCCTGAAGATCATGATATAACAGAAGTTCAAGAACCTCCTCAAATGACCTTCTCCCATAAAATAAAGCCTTCTTGGGCAAGAGAGCTTATTCAAGATGGAGAGAAGTATGGTGTTCCAGAAGGAACCACGAGACAGGTGAAGAGACCAAATCCATTCTCCAGTTACATAGATTTGATGTGTAATCTACTTGATGAAAAAACCCACATGTTTTGAAGAGGCCATCCAAAAGAAGGAATGGGCAGATGCCATGACAGAGGAATACCAATCCATAATAAAGAATGATGTATGGGAAATAGTTCCTAGACCAAAAAGTAAGGATGTGGTATCATCAAAATGGCTCTTCAAAATAAAACATGTTGTTGATGGAAGTATTGAGAAATATAAAGCAAGATTTGTCGCTCGTGGCTTTTCCCAGAAGGAAGGAATCGACTATGAAGAGACATTCGCTCTTGTGGCCAGATACACTTCGATCATAACCATTATAGCTCTTGCTACTAAGATGAAATGGAAGTTGCACCAGATGGATGTGAAGACATCCTTCCTGAATGGTGTTATGGAAGAGGAAGTGTATATAGAGCAACCCCAAGGATTTGAGGTTGAAGACAGGAAGTTTCATGTCTGTTGATTGAAGAAAGCCTTATAAGGATTGAAGCAAGCTCCCAGAGCTTGGTATGGCTGTATAGACAGTTTCTTGACAAGCTTGGGCTTTACCAAGAGTAAAGCAGACTCAAATCTCTACTTCAAGATTATGGATAATGAACCAGTAATATTATTACTGTATGTGGATGACTTATTCTTAACTGGAGAAGAAAAGCTCATTGCTGAATGTAAACAGAGACTTGCCGCAGAATTTGAAATGAAAGACCTTGGTCTAATGCATTACTTCTTAGGCCTTGAGGTATGGCAGAGTCCAGAGAGAATCTTCCTTACCCAAGGGAAGTACACGGTCAAAATCTTAAAGAGATTCAACATGCTATAATGCAAGTCCATGAATACTCCCATGGAAGAGAAATTGAAGTTGTTGGTCGATACTTCGTTAGATTTGATAGATGCCACTCTGTATAGACAAATTATTGGATCGTTGATGTACCTGAGGAATACCAGACCAGACATCTGTTTTGCAGTGAACACCTTGAGTCAGTTTCTGGTAGAGCCCAGACGTGTTCATCTAGTGGCTGCAAAACATGTGATGAGGTACCTTAAAGTTACAATGGATTATGGTCTCAGCTATGATGGAGATCATGACTTCACATAGAGTGGATATATTGATGCAGGTTGGGCAAGAAGCGTTGCTGACAGAAAAAGCACTTCCGGATGTTGTTTCAGTTTCGGATCAGCTATGATCTTGTGGCAAAGTAGGAAGCAATCCAGTATTGCTCTCAACACAGCGGAAGCAAAGTACATTTCCGCATGTTCTGCTAACTGCGAAGCTATATGGCTTCGAAAGTTGCTGACAGGCCTATTTGATTTGGAGATGAGAGCAACCGCGATTCTATGTGACAATCAAAGCTGTATTAAAATGACAGAGAATCCTGTGTTCCATGATAGGTCGAAGCACATAGAGATCCGCTATCACTTCATCCATGACATGGTACAAAGAGGAGCCTTGAAGCTCCAGTACATTAGCACGGATGAATAGGTTGCTGATGTGTTGACTAAGCCTCTATCTCGTGTAAAGTTTGATCACTTTCGAGATAAGTTTGGTATTGTCCGAAATGACCCTCCATGAAAGGGGGAGTAGATGTATTCCTTGTTTCTGACCTCGCTGTTAGACGTAAAGCAAGATGAGTCATGCTTCTGACCTCGTTGTTAGACGTAAAGCATGACGTCGTGTGATCCTTGCTTTTGACCTCGTTGTTAGACGTAAAGCATGACGCCATGTGATCCTTGCTTCTGACCTCGTTGTTAGACATAAAGCAAGATTAGTCATGCTTCTGACCTCGTTGTTAGACGTAAAGCACGACGTTGTGTGATCCTTTCTTCTGACCTCGCTGTTAGACATAAAGCAAGATGAGTCATGCTTTTGACCTCGTTGTTAGACGTAAATCATGATGCTATGTGATCCTTGCTTCTGACCTCATTGTTAGACGTAAAGCAAGATGAGTTATGCTTTTGACCTAGTTGTTAGACGTAAAGCATAACGCCGTTGATTCCTTGCTTCTAACCCAGTTGTTAGACGTAAAGCAAGATGAGTCATGCTTCTGACCTAGTTGTTAGACGTAAAGCATGACGTCGTTGATTCCTTGCTTCTGACCTAGTAGTTAGATGTAAAGCAAGATGATTCCTCGCTTTTGACCTCGTTGTTAGACGTAAAGCGAGATGTTGATTTGTTCATTGCTTCTGACCTCGTTGTTAGACGTAAAGCAAGATGAGTCATGCTTATGACCTAGTTGTTAGACGTAAAGCATGACGTTGTGATTCCTCGCTTCTGACCTAGTTGTTAGACATAAAGAGAGATGATGATATTACTTGCTTCTGACCTAGTTGTTAGACGTAAAGCAAGATGTGACTGACACTGAGCTACCAGCTTAACCATTATGACATTGAGCTAGTGTAGTACTGTGATGTGCCAGCCTAGTGCTGTGATGAGGTATCATTTTTACTGATACATATTTGATGCAGATGATGATAGCATTCTTTCGAGAATGATGATGTTGCTGATGAGGCTAGCACCTCACTTCAAACACGTGTCAGTCTTGTATAAATAAGAGGCTAGCACCTCACTTCAAACACACAACTCACTTGCTCATTATCTTATGAGGCAAGCTGCAATTACTAGTTGGAGAGAGGAGAAGAAGAGTGGTGCATCTCTTGGGGAGGACTATCTATATTGGTTTGAGTTATCTCTTGAACATTGTATAATCTATTTATGATAAGGAAGTTTTTTGCTGGGTTTTCTTCCCCTAGAGGGTTTCCCAGGATAAATGTTGTGTTTCTTGTGAATGTGTATTTCTCAGTGATCTTGTTCTTATTATGCTCTTATCTAATGAAATGCAAAGAAATATAATAATGGCATAAACATTAACACCACATACCACCAAAAATGGAATGAAATGTACTACCCATATAGAATAGTCTTACCTTCAAATATATTAAAATTCATACCATTATACATCAAACAAACTCGGGTCCATTACCCAAACCTTTGTGCTACTGAAATTATCTACCAGAATTTCTCCAAGGGTTGAAATCAATTGTAAATGTGTTAAACCTGCACAAAATAGATTTATATAAACAATAATACACACATTTTCAGAGAGAATTGGAGAAATAAGAAGAAGGAGAGAAAGAATGAAAGAATTCTCATTAACCGTTATGAATAATGAATAATTTACACATGATATACTTTGTATAACTCAATGAGTGTGCACTGGAGGAGAACCAATGCACCATAGTGGTGGTCTAGAGTGATATGGACACACACCAGGAGTTATGAGAGTGAACTGCCACCTATTCTAGTCTCTGAGGCAGTTATGGGAGTGAACGACCACCTAGTTGAGTTAACTAGTCGACTAGTCTTCAATTAACTAACAGAACAGAAAGTAGTAAGGAGTTAACTCAAGGAATCAAGGGTAATGCATCAGTCTGGTGATGATACCAAGGCAAGGTTGAATTAGCATGGTGATGATCCCAATTTTGCATGGTGACAAAACCAATGCATCATCTAAACTCAACTCAACTAGTCAAATTGAAGTGTCAACTGAAAGAGAATATTCTCTAGGTGGAATATTCTCCCCTAAAATATAGGAGACTGGATAATGACTAATTATGACTATTAAAAAAGGAAAAACCTTAGGAAAAATAAATCCTAGTTGTGTGTGTGAAGTAACTTCAACACCCCCATGAACATCACTATGGTGAAAATAAAGAATGGGTCCCAGTAACGAGGCCATGTTAGGTACCCAAATACAAAAGATACATTGAAATAAAGTGATGAAAGAGGGAAAACCTCATGGGAACCCCCCCCCCCCTCCTCCTCCTCAAGGTATAATGTATGTAAAAAGAAGAACTACAATTGCTAGGCAACTGTGTCCTTCAATCCAAGACGACTTCGCAGAGAATGAAACTTCTCCTCAGTGAAGGTCTTGGTGAAGATGTATGTCGTCTGTTTTGCTGAAGGACAGAACTATAAGTCAATGATCCCCTCATGTACCAATTCTCAGATGTAGTGCATGTGGATCTCTATGTGCTTCGTCTGCTACCTCTGAACTGGATCTCTGCAGAACTTCAGAGTGCTCTAGTTACCACACCAGATGACGATTGGTTGATGAAACTGAATGCCCAAGTCAGTGAGAAAATGTTGTAGCTACATAGCCTGAATGGTTATGTTAACTACCCCTCTATACTCTGCCTCGGCTGAAGATAGAGCAATGGAATCTTGCTTCTTTCTCAACCAACAGATAGGCCCAGAACCAAGATTGAGTGAGTAACCAAATGTGGACGTTTGATCAATGTTATCGCCAGCCTAGTCAGAATCAGTAAACCTGATGAGATCTAATGTAGATTCTACCACATAATGAATACCAAAGGTGATGGTGCCCTGTACGTATCGAAGGATATGCTTTGCAGCCTTCCAATGTAGCTCATGCGGCTCCTACATGAACCTAGAAACTGTGCCAACTGCATATGAGAGGTCTGGTCTAGAGTGTGTGAGATACAACAAGCTCCCCACTAGCTTTCTATACAGTGTGATGTCAACCAGTGGAGTCTCCCTGCCATCCTCAAGTTTGACCCCTGATAGGAAAGGAGTCGGAGCAGACTTGCAGCCTATCATGTGAAATATCTCAAGGAGATCTCGTGCATACTTGGCCTGAGACAGTTTGATGTCTGATGCATCTTGATTGATCTCGAGTCCAAGGAAGAAGTGTAGCGGACCCATGTCCTTCATCAAAAACTTGTCATGGAGAATCCTCTTGACTGCAGCAATCACCAAAGTCGAGCAACTGGTGATCAACAAATCATCAACATACAGAACTAAGAGTATAATTGAATCAACCGTCCTCAACATATAGACATTCAAGTCTGATTTACAACATACAAAGTTATGTGACAATAGGTAGGAGTCCATCTTGGCATACCATGCCCTTAGAGCCTGCTTGAGGACATAAAGGGACTTCTTCAGTCGACAAACCAAATATGAGCCCTGCCTAAATCCCTAGGGCTGCTCCATGTAGATATCCTCAGATAGATCACCATGAATAAATGCATTCTTCATGTCCATATGATGGACTTCCCATCCTTTGGTTGTCGCAATGGCAAGTACCAATCGTATGGAATCTATCTCTGCTACTGGAGCGAAGGTCTCATCATAGTCATTACCATGAACCTGTTGAAATCCTTTAGCAACAAGCCTGGCTTTGTATCTGCTAATCTGTCCATATGTTGCGCTCCTGGTCCTGTAGACCCATTTGCATCTAAAAAGTTTCCTCCCAGAAGGAAGGGGAACCAAATCCCAGGTCTGGTTCTCAAGGAGGGAGTTGTACTCCTTCTGCATGGCGGATTCCCAAAAGGGATTTCCAGCAGCCTCACCATAAGACTGTGGATCTGAATACTAAACCAAGAAAAGATGCCTGGAGGGAAATGGTTCAGTGGAAGTAAGTACAACATGAAGCTCCTCGAAATCATATCGAGTCCTTCTGGTATCAGTTAGATCACCAACGAGATCCCCTGTATCCTGAAGAGTAGTTTGTGCCCACTTGAGCTTATGCTCTGGCTCTGCAACTACATCTAGATGCTCTAAATCTACATCTAATTGTACTAACTCTGAATCTGAATCATCTGATTCCTCTAAATCAGAACTCTCTTCTGAAGAAGAGTTGGCATGTGCATGCTCATCATCTCAGACAAGTGGAAGAATGAAGGTGTCTGCATGCGGCTGCTGAGGTGCATACGAGACACTTTCCTCAAATTGGAGACTACGCTCAATGATGATCTGGTCCAAGGAAAGATCAATAAGCCTATATCCCTTCACACCTTCAAGGTAGCCAACAAAAATTCACTCAGTTATCCGTGGATCAAGTGCCTTCCTCTTTTCAGAGGGAATCTAGGCCCATGCATGTGAACCAAAAATGTGAAAGTGGGTCACTTTCGGTTTGAGGACACTCCAAGCCTCATAGGGGGTATTATCCTTGACAGATCTATGGGGAGATTTGTTTTGTATTTATGTTGCACAATTAAGTGCTTCGGCCCATAGTATCTGTGGTAGTGACTTTGCATGCAACATGCAAGATGCCATCTCCTTTAGAGATATGTTTTTCCACTCAGCAACTCTTTTTTGCTGCGGAGTATAGGGAACTGTGTGTTGCAACTGAATCCCTGCCTCATGGCAATGATTATGAATCTCATGATTTACATACTCTCCCCCATTATCACTTCGGAGGACTTTGATCTTCTTTCTGGACTGTGTCTCAACCAAGGCTTTGAAATCTTTAAGGTGTTGAAAGACCTCAAATTTTTGCCTGAGAAAGTAGATCCATGTAAAACGTGAGAAATCATCAACAAAAATGAGAACAAACATCGCTTTGTTGATGGATGGATGTAGAAAAGGACCCATAAGGTCACTGTGGATAAGATCTAAATGTTCGGAAGCTCGTTGAGACTTTCCTTTGGTGAATTTCTCTCGAGGGTGTTTTCTGAGAACACATCCCTCACACACTCCCTTGGAGAAATGGATGTTTGGTAGACCATCAACCAATATGTGCTTTCTAAGTTGTTGCATGTATCTGAAATTCAAATGTCCAAACCTTTCATGCCATATCCTACTACTTTCATTAGCATGAGTAAGCAGTAAAGCAGAATCAGGTTCAATGAATTCAGAAAAAGTATACAATCTAGACTGATGATTTACCTCACCAGTAGCAACCCTGGAGTTGGTTTGCATGTTGTAGATATCCATGGAATTTGGTGTGAATATTAATTTCTTTCCAGTGTCGGAATTAGTCATCTGATACATGGAGACAAGTTTGACAGAAAGTTTGGGAACATGTAGCACATTCTCGAAGCTTTCGTTGGTGAGTTAAATCCTTCCTTTGTCGGTGACTTCGACATAAGAGTTGTCCCCCATCAAAATAGGAGGAAATTTGCATGCATCCAAATAATAATATACTACTTTTGAGGAAGCCATGTGATGTGATTCTCCTAAATCTACGATCCAAGCATCGGGAGAGAAGTTGATGGGAATCAAGGCATGGCTAGAATTGCCTTTCTTGGAATTCAGATCTTCTCTCTTATTCTTCTCGGCACCCTCGGGGATGTAATATCCAAGGTTGGTTTTCTAAATTATTTGAGACATTAGATCTATTTGTTTTTGCATGCATTTCTCCCTTTTTCTTCCCTTTTCTCATTTGAATCCAGAGGCATCAGTGAAAGGTTTTGTGTACCCTTCCTTCTTTGGATGTGCATGATATTTTTGTTTATATTTATCTTTATATTTATGATATTTGTGGCTATCATCATGTACAGTGAATGCATGCTCCCTTGGGCCTTTGATTATGCCCATGTTGATGAGCTTGGTTTTCTCTTGTGTCAAGGATTCTATAAAGTCCTCAAGAGAAGGCATCTTCCATGTGGCTCCAGAGGCGAATATGATAGTATGGAATGTAGATACAAATACATATAATTTAGGACCAAGCTTGGAGAGAATGGTGAGAACCATTTGTTTCTCCTCCTTCAATTTATCCACCCCGCAAGCTTTGAGTTGTGACAGTAAATCCTTGAATTTTGTAAAGAAATATTGGATATTATCGAAGCTTTTTGGAACCAATGTGAGAAGCTCCACCTCCAGCATGTGTCCCCTCATCTCATATTGTTTGAAAAATATCCCTTCCAAGGTGGTCCATGATTCATTGGGAGTCTTCCAGGAAGATATATGAAAAAGGACATTAGGAGAAATAAAACTGCAAATTGTTCTGAGTGCCTCATCCATGCGATTTAAATACTTGGATTTTTCTATGGCTGATGTTGGTTATGTATCTGTATTCAAGCTTAACCTGTACAACCCTATGGTTCAGAGATGTATGGATATTTTCTCCTTCCATGCAAAATAGTTGTAAGGTGTAAGAATGAATTCTTTTTGGAAATCCATCTTTCTGTTGTCTTCAATCTTTTGTACCTACAAAAAAATTTGGTGTAGTTTTTGCTTAATAGTCCATCGGATATGATACCATGTAAATGTGTTGAACCTGCACATAATATATCTAGATAAACAATAATACACACATTTGCAGAGACAATTGGAGAAAGAATAATAAGGAGAGAAAGAATGAAAGAATTATCATTCGCCGTTATGAATAATGAATAATTTACACGTGATATACCCTGTATAACTCAATGAGAGCGCACTGGAGGAGAACCAATGCACCATAGTGGTGGTCTAGAGTGATCTAGACACACACCAGTAGTTATGGGAGTGAACTTCCACCTAGTCTAGTCTCTCAGCAGTTACGGGAGTGAACTGCCACCTACTTGATTTAACTAGTCAACTAGTCTTCAGTTAACTGACTGAACATAGAGTAGAAATGAGTTAACTCAGGGAATCAAGGGTAATGCACTAGAATGGTGATGATACCAAGGCAAGGTCTAATTATCATGGTGATGATCCCAATTTTGTGGTGACAAAACCAATGCAACATCTAAACTCAACTTAACTAGTCAAACTGAAGTGTCAACTGAAAGAGAATATTCTCCAGGTGGAATATTCTCCCCTAAAATATAGGAGACTGGATAATTAGTAATCATGACTAATAAACAAGAAAAAACCTTAGGAAAAATAAATCCTAGGTGTGTGTGAAGTAACTCCAACATCAATCACTAAGGGTTGACATCAATCTACAATATCATTCTCCAATGGTTGACATCAATGACAACCAACAATCCATACCAATTGTCCATCAACCCAAGCTAACTGTCTGACACAATTTTCCTTTTGTTATAACAAATAAGATTTTTTTTGGATTTAATGATACGTCATACGTTCTTCGTTTTTCAAAAATCATTTTGAGATGTTCAATATGTATTGTTCTCGACTTTGAATAAACTGTCAAATGATCTTGGTAATATGCCATGAATTTTCCAATAAAATCATTGAAAGCATGATCCATTGCTCTCTAGAATGTGGCACCTGCATTTTTTAACCCTAACGACATTCTAACATAAGCATAAGTTCCCCATGGTGTTATGAATGTTGTTTTTGGTCTATCTTCCTCTACTACCAAGATCTGGTTGTAACTAGGAAACCCATCTAGCATAGACATTAATGTTGATTGTGTAACTTGTTGGAGGAGCATTTCCATATTGGGAAAAGGGTAATTATCCTTTATTATAACTCGATTAAGATCTCTAAAATCAACGCAAAGGAGGATTTCACCAGTATTCTTCCTTACCACTATTGGATTTGAAAGCTAATTTAAATGTCTAAAAGGCTTAATTATTCCAACTTTATTTAATTTCTCAATTTCTATCTTTACCAGAGGTTTTATCTTGGGATTTATTATTCTCAGTTTTTTCTTGAACGATTTAGATCCTTGTTTCAAAGGTACAGTATGTTGGAATATTGAGTTGTCATATTCTTTCAAATCATCATAACCCCGTGCAAATACTTCTTGAAAGTATTTTAAAAACTAGGTATATTGATCAATTTTTTCTTTGGTGCAGCTAGTACCCAAATTTATAAGCTTCAGTGATTCAAGGGTATTGATGTTTAACTTCTATGTTTCTTGGACCTTTCTTATAGAAGGCTCTTCCAATCATTCTGAAATGTTGATTTGGTCATCTCTCGTAAAGAAGGATTCCAAATTGATGTACTTTTTTGGAGAAAGTTTATAATTCTCCCTATGGTCGTCTTCTTGTAAATTCATATTTTCTTCTAGATCAACTTCATGTATGGGGTGATCATCTTTAATAAAACTTATAACATGTTCATCATTTTCAAAAAAACGTAAATACTCTTGATTGTCTGGAATTGATGGTCAAAAAATAGTCTTCACGTGATAAGTGCCTTGTTCTTGACAATCCTCTGTGTTAAAAAGGGATGTTGATATTGCTAATGCATCAGCCTTTTGATTCTATTCTCTGGGGATGAAATATATGTTAAAGCAGTTGAAAGAAAACATAAGCTCTGACACCCTTTTTGCATAACATTTTAACTTTTCCTTTTTGACTTTATATTTTTTTGTATGATTAATAATCAGTGTCAAATCAGCCGTAATAACTAGGTTCTCAATTTTCATTTGAAGGGCGATAACCATACCTTGAATCAATGCGTCATATTCTGCCTCATTATTTGTGCATGAAAATTCAAGTTTGATTGCATGTGGGTATATGAAATTTTTAGGACTCTTAAAAATTATCCCGATTCCATTTCCAAACTTAGAACATGTACCATCAAATGACATCCTCCAATAGCCTTGAAAATAATTTACCTTCTCTTGTTTAGGAATGTTGAGCTGCTCTAAATTAAACACAACATAATTTCCCATTCCAACATCAAGATAATTTCTCATCAACTTGTTCTCCTTTTTTCTAAAAGAAACCAATTTCCTGACTTCTCTGGAACCATAATCATTGTTCCATTTTTGTGAGGCAACATCATACAACTTCCATCATTCATTATATAGCCTCCAATCATCGAACACCAATATCTTCCAAGAACAACTCCATATGCTAGAGGAAGACATGCTACTATGATATCGAATATTGTTTTGATATGAGGAGTCACAGTTATCCAAGCATAAAATATCTTATTTCACCATAGGCTGGGACTTTTCTTGAGTCAATAGCATAAATGCTTTCACCAGTCTCATAGTGCCTCATGCATTCTGTCCCAAGTGCTTGCATGACTGACAAAGGCATGATGTTATTGGTAGCACCACTATCAATCAAACAATTGTGTAACACATCATAATTCTCTATGGTTATATAGAATGGTGGAACTTTCCCTCTTGGTTTAGCTGATGAATAACTTTGTTATTGTTTAGAATTTATAAATGCAGCTTCCATTCCGGTATCTGAATCATCAAGTATCCTTAATAAATTTTCTCTTTGTTGTGGTACCTTGACTACCTCCATAAAGGGAAAAGTAATTATGAGTTTGGATAAATCATCAATCACATTATAGGTCATTGCTTATGGAGTCTTAGTATGGTTAGAAACAACATGTTTCTTTGTTGTCTCTCCTTGATTTTCTTTGGTCTTTTATTTTTTCTGAAACTTCTTTCCTTTTAAACTTGGTAACTTGTGTTCTTGTCTAGACAACATTTCCCTGTAAAATGTCAGATTCTTCCTACTTATTGAAAATGTAGAAATATGTTTCTCCTTCATCAGTCTATATTGATTCTAAATTTTCATCTTGAATGATGTTCAGTTCTTGTTCAAAATCTTCAAAATTTTCTTCCTCAATAAGTTCTTCTAACACAAGAGCATTTGGATTTGGCACACGGGGTGCTCTTGGTCTTTGTTCTTCATTTTTGCCTTCATTTCTCACTCTTTGTTCTTGATTAGGAATTATTCTTTTTTCCTGAGAAGGAACTCTTGGATTTTGATCAACTGGAACAAAGTTTTTAGCTCTTCTTAATCTGGTTAACTCATTTGCATTTGTCAAATAGTCATATTCATTTGAGATGTTTCCAGTCTTTGTTTTGTTTCTTGGGTAGTAGATGGATCATTTCTTACAATTGGGACAATACCTTGGAAAAATCCTCCCCCAATTCCTTTTTTTTCAACATTTCTTGAAGTTGATGCTCCTTGATTTTCTATAGTAAGTTTATCCATGTGACTTTGAACTTTTCCAAGGATAATCTTTTGATCAAAATTTGTTTCTATCAAAATTCCTTCCATTTTTGTTGCTTTGGTTATACCAACATCTAAGTATTCTATTTGAGCAACTCTGATAGCATATTTTGCATTGGTTGGCATGTCATTATTATAACACTTGAGTATAACTAGATCATTTGGCCTTTGTGCCTCTAGAATTTGATTTAGGATTTTGAAAAATCGCAAATTCAAATCCTTGATTCTTTCTCCTTTTCTCAAATGAATATGGATAAAATGTGTGATCAATGTATGATATGCAATAGGAAAATACATGTACCACTAATACATAATGAAAAAATTGTGATGACTACTTGCGACAAAAGTACCCTTTCGTCGTAAAATTGAAGATAAAGAGTATAATTTTTTAATTTTTTTATAAATCCAACCCACGTTCGTCTCTCTTACAACGAAACCAGATGTACGTCTAAAGAGAAATGAATGTGAAGATAGTGGATGCGTGTCTCTCTTGCGATGACCTTTGGTTATCATCACAAGAGCGACGATAACCATTGACCGTTACACTAGTTGACAAAGTCAACATTGACCATTACATTGTTTGACAAAGACAACATTGACTTGGTCAAAATTCGTCGCTCTTGCGGCAAAAAAAATATCTATAAATATTTTGCAAATTAGAGATGTTGTGGCAATCTTGTCATAACAACGATGACTCAGAAAGGGTATTTTTGTGTGGAAGAATGTCGCAGAATATTAGAGGTGGGAAAAAAAGTAAAGAGGGTGAAAAGGGTGATGGTAGATGTTATTTCCCTTGCAAAAGATGTTACACTACACGTCCCGTAATAATTTTAATAGCAACAGCTAAAATAAATTGTTGGAAATATGGGCACATTGATGGGGGATCAAATGAATATCGTCCTGTGGTAATTAGCTATATATTCAATATCTATTTTTATATTGTGGATTTTATATAAAACTATATATGTGTTTATATATTGTTTGAATATTTTTTATAGAGATTAATTTTGCATGATTGTTTGTAATTATAAAGTTAGAGTTTCCCTCTAACTTTCTGTAGAATATTGTTGTTGATGATTACAACTACGTGATACATCCTCCAGGACTCAGACTGAGTGAGTCGGCCTGAGAGAGAACCCATGAATTGGGTGTGCCCATGAGACGGGAGTGTGGTTCCTCTCTGAGACGAAGATGGAATGGTGTGCCCCTATGTGGGGTGAGGAAGCCCATGAGATGGGTCTGTGGTTCCTCTCTGAGACAGAGATGGAATTTTGTGTGCCCTTGTGTGGTGATAAATCCCATGAGTTGGGTTTGTGGTTCCTCTTTAAGACGGATATGGAATTTTGTGTGCCATTGTGGGGTGAGGAATCCCTTGATTTGGGTGTGTCATTCTCTTTGAGACGGAGATGAAACGATGTACTAGTCTCCTTTGTGTAGATAATTGAGATGATGTGATGCTCCAGACGATTCTTCTGTGAGACACAGTGAGAAAGTGATATGTTGAGTTGGATGTGCCCATGGTTGAGCACAGGTGAATGTGATCCTAGTGGTTGAGCACTAGTGAGTGTGATTCTCTTGTGAGACACAGTGAGAAATCAATATGATGAGTTGGATGTGCATGTGGCTGAGCACAGGTGAACATGATCCTAGTGGTTTAGCACTAGTGAGTGTGATTCTCATGTGAGACGCAATGAGATAGAGATGTGGACATCCATGTGGTTGAGCACAAATGGATGTGCCCCTAGTGGCTAAGCACTAGTGGGTGTATGAGATCCCTTGCTATATTTTCCAAGAGTCAGACTTACCTGTAACCCTATTTGTGATGTAAAGGGTACAGGTCGGCCCCACCATAAAGTAAAATATATTTAATGTAAAAGATAATTAATATGGTAATTATTAATTATATTTTGAGTTATTGAGGTCGGCCCTATTGTGCCAATAGACATCATTTGATGTGATAAGTCTTGTATAAATAAAGGTGAATCCCCATTGAGGAAACACACTTAACATTGTGTCATCTCATGATTTCATAAGTTGTGGTCTGAAATTATGATAATTACAACATCCTCTTGTGCTAGATTTGGTGATGGTGTGGGAGGTCTTTCTCTTGAAGAATATAGAAAAGGATTGGTTGGGTTTTCTTCCCTTTTTGAGAAAATTTTCCCAAGATACGTCTTGTGTTCTTGTGCATGGTTATTCTTCTTATGATATTGATTTGTTGCAGTAGTTATGGTTCAAGTAAAAGTTAAAAAGAAAATTTAAATTAAATGCATGAGACATTGGAAAATTCAACATGGTTTCTTAGCGGTTCTTGAAGAAGACCATATGCACAGTGAAAAGAAAATTTTGACAATCGTGGGATCTTGTAGACTACTAAGAGAGGGTCAAACCTGCTCTATTTCTATGATGAAGTTCAAAAGCTAGTCGCAGGCCTATCAGACTTGGACAAGCTCTGTGAGGAGGGTCAATTGTCCAAATAAGATGGTCCCAGGCTTGGGGAACAAGCTCAGCCATAAACCACAGGTTGATTGAAGTCGTCGTAGCAAGGAAGAGCCCTAACTACAGACCTGTGACAGTACAGTTAAGGAGACCTGTGGCCAAGTCTAAATTATGAGTTATATCTTTGTAAGGCTGTCATTTTGTACTTGTATTTACTTATTTGCTGGAACATAGTATTTGTTGTGTTATAGGGGACTTTGCAGGCATAAGAGATTTGTTTGTTCTCTTAAAGATTTTATAATATCAGATCTGGGATATACTATGTTTTCATGGATGTTATCCAATAGAAAGTTGTCCTATCGCTCCATACTGTCATGTTTTGACGTCATATATTGATGCAAGTATTTAATGGTGGTGTTGGTGTATATCCCAACGAATATAGAAGGATGTTGTTGATGTCTTTCCTATGATGTTCCATCTACTCTTGAATTTCTCTCCACGGGAAATTATAATCGTTTTCCTAAGTACATTGAAGATATCGGTAAGCAAACAATGTTTGTGGAAGAATAACGAGAGCTACCCTTGCCTAAAATGAACACACTGTTACGATAAAAATTGTTGAAAGTATTTCCACCAAAAGAAATGTCTAGTGTAATTGTATCTGATGATAGAGAAGTATTTTTTTTTGAAAGGGAATTCAAAGTTCAGGTTACACTAGGCTATCGTGGGCATATATCACTTTGGAAAACACTTCATCTAGAGTTTCTTATAGGTGAGAAGAGTGGACCAGTGAAACTTACTAAACCAAAAAGGTTTAGTATTGGAGATGATATGGAGCACGGAATGGTTGAGGCACAAAATCCATTTGCAATATTATATTTTGATTTTCACAAGCTTTGTATTGCATTATTAATAGATCTGAAAGACAACAACAATGGTTGCTTGAAGTTTTTTGTATTAAATATTTGTGCTAGTATTTCAAGGGTATTTAAAACAATCAAGACATTGGTTGGCAGCAAGGATATTCTCATTATTACTCATGTCATCTACAAACATCAATAAATCTTTGATTACAGTCTTGAGGTCAATCTTTTGGAAAGTTTTTTATTGCCAAAACTTATCATTACGTGTCAAGTCTAGGTCAACATGCTCAAGCATTTGTTCATTATGAAATCCAAGATTGAAGTTTCAATATTGTCAAACATGTTAAGGACTATTTGTGACAGTGTTAGAACAACAAGTGTTGAAAGTGACAGTAGTGTACTTCTGGACAAAACAACTACAAGGTTGATGTAGAGACATTTGGTGGCTACAAGGGCAAACAAGTCTATTTATAGAATATAGCAGTGGCAGGTGGTCACATGAAGCTACATCAACATAATTTACCTTCTAGTCTATGGTAAACAAGCAAGGAATGTCATTTCTCATCATGACATTGAAAAGAAAGCAAAATCTTCATTGGTGTACACTCTCGGGTATGCACTTCAATATATTATTTGCATCATTGTCATGAGGGTACTTGCAGGAGGAAGGAACCTTTGTTGCAATCGTGGATCTAGAAGGATCTTAGTGCATTCATGGGAACAACACACTAGAAGTGAAGACTCTAGGTTTGATTGTTTTAATTATCATGCCTCTAACCTACATTTATAAGGTTGCTACATTACAAGTAGGTGTTTTAGTTGTGACAACAATCCTTAAAATTGTTTTTATTCTAGAGATGTACTCATGAATCTCCTCTAGGAGATATTTTTGTCTTGTTTCATTTTGTTTGTTTCTTTGTTCCAGGTAGGTTAACAACAAAGGAAGATGGTTATCCTTCAAACTTCAGAGGGAGTCAAAACTATTTGAGAAGAAGGAAAAGGAAATACCTTCTCCCCTTCAAGAGTTCAGAGGGAGACAATTATTTAATCCATTTGCTCCAGTTGATGTTCCCAGAAACTTTGTTACAGGGCATGAAAGTCATGTCTATTCTTGACAAACTCTATAAGGGGCAGAGGGACATGCATATGATGGAAGTGTCGAGAAATATAATGCGAGACTTGTAGCCAGAAAATTCCCACAAATAGAGGGAGTTGTCTATGATGAGACATTTGATCCACTAGCCCGACACACTTCCATCCATACTATCATCCATGAGTTGGAAACTACATCAGATGGATGTAAAGATAGCCTTTCTCAATTATGATATTGAGAAATAATTTTACATTAAGAATCCAGAAGGATTCGTGATATACGATGGGAAATCTCATGTGTACAGGTTGAAGAAATCCATGTCTGGACTAAAGCAGACTCCTCGTGCTTGGTACAAGAAGATAGATGGATTCTTGATGAGTTTGGGTTTCAACAAGAGTGTTGATGATCCAAACCTATATTATTACATTATTGGTGATGAGAGCCTGATTTTGGTGACTTATTCAGGAAGACTTGTTGTTGGATACAAGCAAGTTTTGAATTTTGATTTAGAGATGAAGGATCTGGGTATGAGATTTGAAGAAAATGAGTGATGATGATTCATATGAGATTCATCCACAACTGATTGGATCATTGATGTATATGGTTAACACTAGAACCTATATATGTTATGCAGTGAATGTACTTAGTCAATTTATGAGTCAGTCGAGACAGACTCATTGGATCACAACAAAACATGTATTGAGATATCTACGAGGCGCAATTGGATGTGGTCTGAGATATGCCTCCAGTGTAGACTTGAGTTTACAAAGTACATAGCATTGAGTATAGCAGTCCGCGAAGCAGTGTGGCTTCGCAAGCTTCTGACATATTTATTTGATCATGACATGGACCCTATTATTATTCATTGTGATAACCAGAGTTGTGTGAAGCTCTCTGAGAACCCTGTGTTTCATGATATATCGAAACACGTTGAGATAAAATCAGAGACATGGTGCAGAGGAAAGAAGTACATGAGAAGTACCCTCCTACACATGAGAAGATTGCAGATATCTTCACCAAACCGATTTTCAAGATGGATTTTGGGTACTTTCGTTAGAGACTTGGCCTGGTGAAGAAAACCTCCCTAGTTGAGAGGGAGTGTTGATGATTACAACCAAGATGAAGTTCGAGTACTTTCGTGAGAGACTTGGCCTAGTGGAGAATGCCTCCCTAGATGAGAGGGAGTGTTGATGATTACAGTTGTGTGAGACATCCTCCAGGACTCAGAGTGAGTGAGTCAACATGAGAGAGATCCCATGAGTTGGGTGTTCCCATGAGACAAGTGTGTGGTTCCTCTCTGAGATGGAGATGGAACGTTGTGCCCCTGTGTGGGATGAGGAAGCCCATGAGCTAGGTGTGTGGTTCCTCTATGAGATGGAGATGGAATTTTTTGTGCCCCTGTGGGGTGAGGAAGACCATGAGTTGGGTGTGTGGTTCCCCTCTGAGACAGAGATGGAATGTTGTGTGCCCTTGTGGGGTGAGGAATCCCATGAGTTGGGTGTGTCATTCTCTCTAAGATGGAGATGAAATTATGATGTGCTAGTCTCCTCTGTGTAGAGATTTGAGATGATGTGATGCTCCAGATGGTTCTCCTATGAGACACAGTGAGAAAGCGATCTGCTGAG
Organism: Picea mariana; assembly: GCA_032191745.1. NCBI lineage: Eukaryota > Viridiplantae > Streptophyta > Pinopsida > Pinales > Pinaceae > Picea > Picea mariana. Next base: position 18,405 of record JASDQU010207266.1, read on the forward strand.
TTGGACATGCTTGTGGTTGAACACAGGTGAACGTGATTGTAGTAGTTGATCAAAAGTGACTGTGATTCTCATGTGAGACACAGTGAGAAAGTTATCTGTTGATTTTGGTGTGTCTGTGGCTGAGAACAGGTGAACATGATCCTAGTGGTTGAGCACTAGTGAGTGCGATTCTCCTGTGAGATGCAGTGAGATAGAGATGTTGTTATAGCGGGAAAACCCCTCTATAGACTACACAAAGGGACTAAAGTGTAGGCAGAGCTAACCGTCTAAAGTCTCCTACTTTTTATCACTATCCCAACATTATCCCACAATCATATATAAAAGACAAGATAGAGGGATCTGGTATGCCTACCTTAAACTCTGCATCCGTTGTCGATCCCTTTGCGTTTGGTTGTTTCCTGACTGCAAATCTCCTCCCAAGGCTGACCTGCACTCATCAAAAGAAAAACAAGAAACTACAAGCATGCATTCTACATATGGATTAGTGGGTTAGACATCATGAACAAGAAATGTAAACAAATCATATAAGTTTAATACGTCATTTGGCGGGACGGAAAAAGTACTTCTTTATATTAATCTCACAAAAGTCGCTTACAACATGAGACCGACACTACACCTCGAACTTGGTCCTAGGCTCCTCTTCACCATGCATCAACTGCTTCCACGTATTCTTCTTCTCTTTAGTTCTCTCTTAGGGAAATGGTAAGGGATTTACAATTGGGGCAGAGGGGGATTGATAATATGGGTAGAGTTTCTTTGCTTTCATGCTTCCTTGGCGGGATGGAAAAAGTACTTCTTTATATTAATCTCACAAAAAGTCGCTTACAACATGGACTGACACTGCTCCTCGAACTTGGTCCTGGGCTCCTCATCACCATGCACCAACTGCTTCCACGTCTTCTTATCCTCTTCAGTTATCTCTTAGGGAAATGGCAAGGGCTTTGAAATTGGGGCAAAGGGGGATTGATAAAATGGGAAGAGTTTATTTGCTCTCATGCTTCCCCTTGCAATGGGAACCCAACCCCTTCTTTTATAGGCCAAAAGGGATAGTAATGGTTGTAGTGACTCACTATGGGCAGTCAAACGGTTAAGTAACGGCCCGTAAATCAGTATCCTATGCAATTTTCCATTTTTCGTGATATTCTGTGAGTGTACACAGGCTGTAGTGGGTCAGCAGGTGTGTCTACGTGGTCAGTAGTGGTGTAGGGTGTGTATACCTTCAAAGAAATGGTTTTTTGAAGATCTTGTTCAGTGATGGCTTGGAAAAGATAACAAGTTAGATGGCTTGATGCCAGGTATGCATGTCTGGTGAAATTTAGGGTTATAAAAAATGCCCCCTAATGTGTGAGGTCAGAAGAGAATCTGATGGCTGAAATACATTACAAATATTCACCATTGTACGACGCGAGTGAGCCCAGGGATCAGAGTTCAGGAGGTGCCATCTACAAAAATAACAATTTGTCTCACCGAGGCGGGCATACCCATGCTTGGGATGAAATAAAATCATGGTTTCCAATCAAATACACTACAGATCCATGTCATATAACTATATAAAGTGTAGTCTTGAGAAGTACATAGCGGATCTACATCTCAAAAATCAAAATATATACATGTATAGTATCCATCTTCAAGAAGCCAATGACGCTTGATGGCTGGAGATGAGGTCTTCAGAGCTCGAGAAACAACTTCAAAATATTCAAAACTCGAGTAGGAGTGTAATATGAGTGTACGAATTCACTACCCAGAGGTCTTCGACGGCTCGTCGGGAACAGACAAGAGTATCTTGATGATCAGGCATAGAACTTCATTGATTTTGAGCAAGGAATTGATTGGTCTTTTAGGGTGGCCAGGCATGAGGACAAGAGACAAACTGCAGAAGGGCTGACTCAAGTTTAGAAAGACTTCCCTTGGACAAAAGCACGAAAAAATATGAGACTCGAGGAGCATGGCATTGACATAAGTTCATGATGCAGGAGGCAACACGAACTCTCCAAATGTTTAGAAGGGTAACCAAACGGAGGAGGACACAGTTCTATGTAGCGAGAACAACTTCCTAAGGTCATACTAAATCCTAGAGATTGATGAACAAACGGAAGGATTTGCTTTGTTCAAGGGCGACTCATTGTGTTGTCAACAAAAGGAAAATACTTTTCCCTTCCTCTTTTTGGGGTATATTTGATTTTTTTGTCATTTTCAATCATTGTGGAAAGTTTTGAAAAAAAATAAAGAATGCTACGTTACAAAGGAGGATCGAGTGTCGCAAACATACTAGTTCCAAGTGCAAGGAACACATTGATGTTCAGAGCAAGGGGACATATGCAGAAAAAGGGCACTCAAGAAAAATCCTCCATGGATCAAGGTGTCAAGACGCAAAGGCAAAGTTCTACAAGGCTTGCATATGAGGTATGCTTTTAGATGGTTCAGTTGAGAGCAACATGGAGCCGACATTAAGCCAAAGAAACAGGAATGCAAATACGATTAATAAGACACAATGATAGCGTCCTTTGATGTAATTTTAACGAGGCCATAGAAGGTAAGCTCGATGGTTTTTCATTTTTAGAGAGTCTGAAAAAGCGTAAAAGGAGACTCCACTGGGGTACCTTTTTTGAAGGTAGTCTAGTTGGCTCGAAAAAGGGGTAAACTAGCATTGAAAAGATGTATATTCAAAATCATTTTAATGAGTGTGACAAAGACAAGATCACTCGACAATTTTTTCATATTTAAGGAGTCTGAAAAAATCTTAACTATGGATTCCATTAGGGATTTTCTTCTTGACCAATTTAACGAGTGTGAAGAAACAAGGTCACCCGACCATCTTTTCAATTTTAGGGAGTCTGAAAAGAGCTTAACTATGGACTCCATGGGGGTTCCTTTTGCGTAAATTTAGTTCCTCAGGCCCGAAAAAGGGTTAAATCTATACCTGAGAATACTCTTCTAGAAAACCGAGGCTCCTAGAGTATACCTTTGTTTGTACTTTTGACCATCCAGACTGAAAAGGGGTAAACTACCGTCGAGTAGACGTGCCTTCAAATTTCAGTTTTAGCGAGCATGAAGGGAAACAAGATCGCTTAGCAATCTTTTCATGTTTAGAGGGTCTGAAAAGGGCTTAAAAGAAGACCCGTGGGGGATACAGATCATGTATGAAAATGGTTCAGGTAGAGCCCACTGCTAGGCTCAGACCAAGAGTGTCTTCAGTAGTCAACTTGGAAAGTCTCCAAAAAGGGAAGAAAACACAAACAAGGGTGTAAGTCCTCCCATTGTATAGAGACCATAGTCATGTCTTCAAGGATAGCCTCATCTGAAGGCAATTCAACATCCGAGAAATCACGCAAATGAGAGTCGATAGTCCCAAAGGGTGAAGTAAATTGACCATACTCCATATGAAGATGGAGGTTCTAGCCAAGACTGGCAGAGTCTATCAATGGAGAAACACAATCACGAGGTCTTGAGGATCTACAATCAATGAGATCAGACTCAAAAAGAGACTTGATATCACTTGGACCAAGAGGGGGAAGCAAGGGCTCCCATGCCCCCATTGGATAAACCAATGGATAAATCATTGAGACCAAGTCTCGAGAAGGTAAACATGATTGCATAGATTCCTGATCAGAAGCAATTGAACATCGAGGATAAGATGCCACATAATTAACCCATGGTGGGGTAGAGTCTACACGAACACTAGGAACATATAAAGGGGCAACCTAAACTAACGTTGAATTAGGATGGTGATTATCAAATTCCATCTAGTCGATAGTGACAATGCTTCCATTATGAGGGAAATGCATCACCCAGAAGAGTGTAGACACCACAATGTTCATAGCATATACATAATCACGCTCAAGAAGCATATTGAAATCTAATGGGCCTTGCACCACTATAACATAAACAAGGACATTTATCCCACCTAACGAGATAGGAAACTGAGGAAGAACCCCCAAATATTCACTAGGACGTATGTCAAAAGACAATAGCTCATGTGAAGCAGACACAAGCTCAGGAGATCCCAAGACTTTCCAAACCGAGGAGGATAAAATACTTGCAGAGGCTCCTTCATCCACAATACATCGATAAATGTTTGTTGAATTAACTTCAACCCTTATTTGAAAAGGTGAAGAAGAAGGAAGACAAGGCTCAACAAGATCAGTACAATAAAAGGAAACCATCCTAGGGCTTGGAGGGGGTGTGCTCGGAACGAGCGGAATGCCCCCTTGTTCGAAACCATCCTAGGGCTTGGAGGGGGTGTGCTCAGAATGAGAAGAATGCCCCCTTGTTCGAAACCATCCTAGGGCTTGGAGGGGGTGTGCTCGGAACGAGCAGAATGCCCCCTTTTTCTGAAAGTACTGAACTGGAAATGCTAAAAACATAGTCGGTAGACACTTCACTCCCTAAGAGAGGAGTGGGATCAGCCGAAGACTGCAATGGCGTGACCACTTCTCAACCAATGGCTGAAAAGGTTGTGACACTACATGGTCTAAAGGCAACTCACCCCACAAAAAAGGAGTGGGATCAATCAATGACTGCATCGGCATGACCACTTTCTCAACCAATGGCTGAATAGACTATGAGGAAACCTCAGAAGACTCGGAATCAGAAGAGCTTGTAGACAGGCACCACAATCTTTGTACCTCTGGAATGTCAAGGCACAAATGAGTAAGGTGATCTCCCTTGCAAATATTACAAGGGAACTTAGGCTTACATCCTACCGTCTAGGTTTATCAACAAAATCAATTCCCCTAGTATGACTGGAAGTGGCTGGTTGCACATCTCCAACATGACTTGCAAAGGTTGGTGATGGGTCGATAACATGACTCACAGAGGCTACAGACCTATTTCTAGTATGACTAGCAGTGACTAGAATTTCCCCCCCAGCATGAATTGCAGAGGTTGGGTGTTGGTATTCAACATGACTTGCAAAGGTTGACGACCTATCTCCAACATGACTCACAGAGGTTGGTGATTTATTATTCATATTCTTCCTCTTTCTACTTCGTTTAGACTTCTGATTACTAGTAACTGTATTTTCACCAGAGGTGGGAGAAGGAGGAGGAGAAGAATTTTTTGACGAAATAACATCAACATGGTGCCCATGACATAAGGTGCTTAATTGAGAAGAGTCAAGAGCATTCGGTACATTTGGAATGGTACCCAACCAGACCGGTAGTCCCACATTCAACCCATGAATGTGCAAAGTGGCCATCAAAGGGACACCAACGTTTCCAAGAAAAGGAAAGACACAAGAATCCCCTCGTGAAGGGGTTACTTGGTTGGTATCATCAGGAACTTTAGCCATGAAGATCTTATGCACAGGTTCTCCCCTTGCGGGATCGTTCAAGTCCGTAAAAATCTTACACACTGACTCCAACGAACTAGTGTTATCAAAATAATGCCTATAAAGAGGTGGCTCCACGTTTCTAAGTAGAAGACCGAAAATTCCTCATGACTGGCGGAGTGGGAGGTCTACCGCCCTAGGTCAGAGACCCAAAGAAATGACTGACTAACTGACTATGGAAAACTAGGGAGCACAGAGCACACCCTAGAAAACTCCTAAAGGAAAATCAATCATACCACTATATAGTAGGAAGAACAGTTACGCTAGCCAACACTAGAGAAAATTACCGGTGCAAGTGAAACTCAAACACGGAAGCACCCTCTAGGTATTCTCTACAAAGCGTGGCCTGACTTCTGCCCTAGGTACTGTGGTATACCCCCGCAGTCACCTATGAAAGTCCCTAAAATAAAGGCAACTAGGTTGCCAGCTCGTGAACAGTCACCAGGCGGGTACAGTCGACAATTAGGTGGACCGCAATGAGCAGGGTATCAAGCCCGAAACCTATCAAGGGTATCAAAAGAAAGTGTTCTGGAAGATGACTGAGGACCTCAAATGGATTCGAGACCCACAAAGCTCTATGGCAAATGTGATCAACAGAATCCCAAGATGAGCCCTCTATATGCATTCCCCACTACGCTTGGTCCGACTTTGGAGGGGTTATCTTCGCTACCTTTTTGCACGTGACCTCATGTTTATCCCCTGTGTTAGAGGGGGGTCTCGGATAAATTTCACGTTTACTGGACTTTAACACTCCCTAACTCAGACTCCAATGTTTTATTTAATGGCCTTGAAGATTTTCCTGTCCAAACTAATTCAAGGCCCTAACCCTAAACTAGTTGGTTGACCCTACAAACATAAAAAGTCTAGTTAATTTTGATTAAGCATTCTTTTTAAGGCTTCATTTACTCAAAAAGGGGTACAGTAGTGCAACTGATGTTGTTAAGACTCTTGTGAAAAATGATGAAACTTACATGAACACTGGCAAAGAATGATTATCTTTCTTATTTTTCTTTTGAAATTCTTTTAAGATGAGAAGAAAACACAACACTATGCTAATTTCTTTTTCTTTTTCAAATAACAATGTGAAGCAAATGCCAAGAAAGAAAGAGACCTAACAAGGTAAGTTTTTTTTTATATTTTCTTCCAATCAAAGGAGAAGTAACAAAAGATTCTAAAAGAAACTGATGAATACACGATTCATGGCTAGGAATAAGTTTAAAAAACTAGGAAACACAAGAAATCTTTTTAAAAAAGACAAGCAAACTGGTGTCAAACCCAGGCTAATGAATGCAATAACAGAGACCAGTACTAGATCAAGAAAACCCCTGAGAAGTATGACTTCTGACAAGGAAGAGGATGACTTCCTCTTCTTTAAAAAATATTTTCTCAACACAGGCACGCTACTGGCACTTCAACAACCAGTGTATGTACATGGTATGTCCAAGGGCAGGGCACGTATGCACGCATGTAGACCCACTATAGGCCGCATACACCTCTGTAACTCCTCAAAAAAAATGAAAAAACAATAGTTCAGTACAGGCAGGGAGTACTGGTATGGAAGAGCATCATCCCTTAAAGACACAGAAGCTTACAGAAACTCAGAAAACAGTAAACAAACTAATTCAAAGTACCCAAAAAGAAATATCCCCAAAGACCCTAGAAGCATCCCTAGTACGGTCGCCAATTCTGCTATAGCGGGAAAACCCCTCTACAGACTACACAAAGGGCCTAACGTGTAGGCAGAGATAACCATTTAAAGTCTCCTACTTTTTATCACTATCCCAACATTACCCGACAATCATATATTAAAGACAAGAGAGAGGGATATGATAGGCCTACCTTAAACTCCGCATTCAGTGTCAATCCCTTTGCGCTTGGTTGTTTACTGACTGCAAATATCCTCCCAAGGTTGACCTGCATTCATCAAAATATAAAAAAGAAACTACAAGCATGCATTCTACATATGGATTAGTGGGTTAGACATCATGAACAAGAAATGTAAACAAATCATATAATTTTAAGACGTCATTTGGCGGGACAGAAAAAGTACTTCTTTATATTAATATCACAAAAGTCGCTTACAACATGAGACCAACACTGCTCTTCGAACTTGGTCCTGGGCTCCTCTTCACCATGCACCAACTGCTTCCATGTCTCCTTCTCCTATTCAGTTCTCTCTTAGGGAAATGGTAAGGGATTTACAATTGGGGAAGAGGGGGATTGATAATATGGGCAGAGTTTCTTTGCTCTCGTGCTTCCCTGGCGGGACAAAAAAAGTACTTTTTTATATTAATCTCACAAAAAGTCGCTTACAACATGAGACTGGCACTTCTCCTCAAACTTGGTCCTGGCCTCCTCATCACCATGCACCAACTGCTTCCACATCTTCTTCTCCTCTTCAGTTCTCTCTTAGGGAAATGGAAATGGATTTGCAATTGGGGCAAAGGGGGATTGATAAAATGGGCAAAGTTTCTTTGCTCTCATGCTTCCCCTTACAATGGGACCCCAACCCCTTATTTTATAGGCCAAAAGGGATAGTAATGGTTGGGGTGATTGTCTATGGGCAGTCAAACGGTTAAGTAAACATCCCAGAAACCAGTATCCTATGCAATTTTCCATTTTTCAGGATATTCTGTGAGTGTACACGGGCTGTAGTGGGTCAGCAGGCGTGTGTACGCGGTTAGTAGTGGTGTAGGGCATGTATACCTTCTAAGCAATGGTTTTTTGAAGAGCTTGTTCAGTGATGGCTTGGAAAAGATAGCAAGTTAGATGGTCTGATGTCAGGTATGCATGTCTAGTGCAATTTAGGGTTATAACAGATGTGGACATCCCTGTGGCTGAGCACATATGGATGTGCCCCTAGTGGTTGAGCACTAGTGGGTGTATGAGATCCCTTGCTATATTTTCCAAGATTCAGACTTACCTGTAACCCTATTTGTGATGTAAAGGGTATAGGTCGGCCCCACCATAAAGTAAAAGATAATTAATGTAAAAGATAATTAATATGGTAATTATTAATTATATTTTGATTTATTAAGGTCGGCCCTATTTTTCCAATAGACATATTATTTGATATGATAAGTATTATATAAATAAAGGTGAATCTCCATTGAAGAAATACACTTAACATTGTGTCATCTCATGATTTAAGAAGTTGTGGTCTGAAATTATGAGAATTACAACGCCCTCTTGTGTGCTAGGTTTGATCATGGTGTGGGAGGTATTTCTCTTGAAGAATATAGAAAAATATTGGTTGGGTTTTCTTCCCTTGTTGAGAAGGGTTTCCCAGGACACTTCTTGTGTTCTTGTGCATGGTTATTCTTCTTGTGATCTAGATTTGCTGTAGTAGTTATGGTTCAAGTAAAAGTTAAACAGAAAATTTAAAGTAAATGCATGAGCCATAGCTCATTGAAAATTCAACAATTGCACCAAGTAGTACTAGTAGAAATGATGTTGTACAAGCTAAGAAACATGATCAAGAAAATGAGTATCTCATGGAAGAAGATGATGGGACAAATCAAGTTAATGATCCCATGGAAGAAGATGATGGGACAAATCAAATGATACAATATTTTTTTTCTTAGCCAGATGAGGATGGGGACAGTGACGGTATTTATGATGAAACTCTATTAGAAAAGGCAAATAAACGACTTTATGGAGGCTCAAGAGCAAATCTTCTCTCCACTACATTGTTGCTAGTGAACTTAAAGGTTATGAATAATTTATCAAACACTTATATGACACAAATCCTAAGGTATGTAATATGTTTCATCTCATATACATAAATGTTGATTTTTTTGTATTTGTTTTTAGTGTTAATTAATGTGTAAAATAAGAATGCAATTTTTACGATTAATATTCTTTACATTAACTAGTTATTTGTTATGTTGTAGATTGTTAGGTGAATTTTTGTTACCATCGTCAAATATTTTACCTCGCACATATCGATGTTTGCATGCCATTATGAAAGACATTAGAATGGATTATCAAACTATAGATGCATGTCCTAATGATCATATTATATATTATGAACAATGTGCTTCGAAAATAGAATGCCTGCAATGTCTTATCAATAGATATTGACCGATCAAGTAACAAATGTTGAAATAATGTAACTGCGAAGAGCATTCTTATTATTTTGTTATTAGATTAAATCCCCATTGTGGATTAATCATGTCATTATTATTATTTTTATTATTAGGTTAAATCCCCATTGAGGATTAACCAAGTCGGTAATTGTATAAGGACCAAATCCCCTTTTGCGGATTGGTCATTGGAAAATTATAATGTAAAGAATAAGAAGTCGGCCCCAGCAGTTATAATGAAAGGTCGGCCCAGCCAGATTTAATTAAAGGTGGATTTATGCACCCAGTATGAGAGGTCGGCCCTGCCAGAATGGTGACTCTTCACACTTGCCAGAATAGTATAAATAGGAGGCTAGCGCCTCACTTCTAACACACACTTCACTTGCTCATGTTCTTATGAGGCAAGGTGATCTTTCAAGTTGGTGAAAGAAGAAGAAGGGTGGTGCATCTCTTGGAGGAGGATTTTCTGTATTGGTTGAGTTATCTCTTGAACATTTGTATAAGATTTTATGATAAGGAAGTTTTGCTGGGTTTTCTTCCCCTAGAGGGTTTCCCAGGATAAATGTTGTGTCTATTGTGGATGTGTATTTCTCAGTGATCTTGTG
>JASDQU010207266.1:28523-39115 GCA_032191745.1 Picea mariana
TTTTGTTATTAGATTAAATCCCCATTGTGGATTAATCATGTCATTATTATTATTTTTATTATTAGGTTAAATCCCCATTGAGGATTAACCAAGTCGGTAATTGTATAAGGACCAAATCCCCTTTTGCGGATTGGTCATTGGAAAATTATAATGTAAAGAATAAGAAGTCGGCCCCAGCAGTTATAATGAAAGGTCGGCCCAGCCAGATTTAATTAAAGGTGGATTTATGCACCCAGTATGAGAGGTCGGCCCTGCCAGAATGGTGACTCTTCACACTTGCCAGAATAGTATAAATAGGAGGCTAGCGCCTCACTTCTAACACACACTTCACTTGCTCATGTTCTTATGAGGCAAGGTGATCTTTCAAGTTGGTGAAAGAAGAAGAAGGGTGGTGCATCTCTTGGAGGAGGATTTTCTGTATTGGTTGAGTTATCTCTTGAACATTTGTATAAGATTTTATGATAAGGAAGTTTTGCTGGGTTTTCTTCCCCTAGAGGGTTTCCCAGGATAAATGTTGTGTCTATTGTGGATGTGTATTTCTCAGTGATCTTGTGATTATTATGCTCTTGTCTTTATGAAATGCAAAGAACTATAATATCAGCATAAAACATTAACAACAAAAAGGATGCCTCGAAAGGTTCTTCATCATATTCCCATAATTCCACATTTGCAGCAATTGTTTAGGTGTGAAAGCATAGCACAATTTACGGATTACCATGCATGTAACAGAAGTGAAGATGGTGTTCTTCGAATGCCTGCCGATAGTTATGCATTTAGGGAAATTGAGAAAAAATGGGCAGATTTCAAAGATGAACCTTGTAATGTTAGGATTTCATTGGCAGCTGATGGTGTTAATCCATTCGAAGATCTTAGGTCTATTTACTCAGCGTGGCTTATTTTTGTTATCAACAATAACATTCCTCCTTGGATTTCAATAAAGAGGGAGCACATAATGTTGACAATGATTGTTCCAGGTATTTGTTTACATTAACTTTTTGAATGTAACATTTTCATTTGATTTGTTTTTTGCATAACATATTTTGTTTGTTTATTTACTTATATATACATATCATGGTTATAGTAATTATATTGTGTAATTTCAAACAATTAGGTAAGTACCAAGTTAAATATATGAATGTATATATCGAGCCTCTTATCGACGAGCTACTAAAGTTATGGGTTGGCATCATTGTGTATGACATCTGTAAACCAATCGGGGAGAAGAAATTTAAATTCCATGGAATGATTTTATGGACAATTCATGATGCCCTAGGACTAACACATTTTTGTGGTATGTAGCATTTTATTTCTATTTAATATTATATATATTTTTAAATATATCATGTTGCATGTTTAATTTGTAAATAATCTCATTGTATAATTGGCAATAATCCATTTGTTGTAGGTCTTCAAACAAAGGGTAAATTTACATGTCCATTATGTGCTCCTAAGATGAAGTATCGTCATTCAAAAAGTTTAGGAAAGGTGGTGTTTGATGAGTATAGGCTCCTGCTCCCTAAGAACCATACATATTGTACTACTGAAAAACATATTTTCAATGGGAAAGAAGAGACTGGTTTAAAACCACGAAGAATGACACCTCACCTATGGAGGTTGGAATATAATAGAAATTGTCAAGGTACGCAATTTCTTTATGTATCGTATAGGTAATGTTTTGAATTTTTATTTTAATCATTGAATTTATTTTACCGTATTTCTTAATTATTGTTGTGATTTATTTTATGCTTCATGAAGGTCGCCATCATGAAGGTATTAATAATGGGCTTCCACGAGGAATGAAATGTTATCCCACTAAATTCATGAGGTTTCCCTACTATGAGGAGATAAAAATAGCTCATTTGTTTGATACAATGCATATTGGGAAGAATGTGACAGAAACGTTATGGTGAATCTTAGATGGTAGGAGGGATAAAGAAAAAATTGTCAAAATTTGTATTGACATTTAGGAAGCCAATCATGCAATGCGAAGTGTGATCCGATCAAATAGAGATGGAGACCGAAATAATGTTCCATGGTTATCAACAGAGAAATAAACCAATGATGTAAAAGAGGTCATTCAAAGAATTAAATTACCCACGGGTTTTGCTTCAAACATAAATAATATCTTAACAAAGAAAGGTGAATTTGGTGGGGTAAAAACACATGATTGGCATACCTTCATTAAGTTAATAATGTTGGTATACATATTGATATATTGACCTTATACATCTTTTAAGTTTTTATTTTTTTTGTCTACTTTGGTCGAAAAAAATAACGATTCATTTTTTTTGTTACAGTATGTTCTACTGCTATCTCTCCCAAACGACTTTGACAACAACGTCAAACAAGTTATATATGATCTTGGAAAATACATGAGGTAAGTAGTTGTGATTTATATGAAAAATGTTCTTTCAATTTGTTGTTGTACTTAATGACATGTGTTTTAGTTATAATGTAATATATATTATGTTATGTTCAAACATGTTATTTTCTTGTGTCATGATCTCATGTAGATGGTTGTCATTGAAAGAAATCCATGAAGATGATATAAAGTATTGGAAGAGAGAGATTCATCGGCTAATGTGTGAAATGAAAAAGTATATACCTCCAACATTTTTCAATGCACAAAAACACTACCTCATACACCAAGTTGAGGAGATTGAAATTTGTGGACCTATACACACAAGGTCAATCTGGATGGTGGAGAGGCACTTGAAATAATTGAAGGCTTTGGTTAGACAAAGAGTATGTCCTGGGGGTTCTATTGTGGAGGGATATATGGCATATCAATCCATGGTGTATATTAGTCAGTATCTTTCTAAATTAGCAGCGCCAACTGTTGATTAATTTGGTTGGTTGTCATTGATCTCACCCCTTGAAGAAAGTTCGGTAGCGAATTCTGGTAGCACAAAGGTTTGGGTAATTGACCCAAGTTTGTTTGATGTATAATGGTATGAGTTTTAATATATTTGTGGGTAATACTATTCTAGATGGATAGTACATGTCATGCCATTTATGGTGGTATGTGGAATGTCACATAACTCCTCACGGTTAGAGAGTTAAGGCCATGTGAAGTTGGAGAACCCTCATGAGTCATCTAGAAACCCCAAAAGGTCAAATTAGTCAAAGTGCTTGCAATCATGGGATTGGGAGAAGAAATCAAAGAATCTATAATTGTTCAAAAGGTACTAAGATCTCTTCCTATGAGAAATGACCCTAAGATATCAGCACTAGAAGAAAGAGAAGATCTAAACTCAATAAGCATGAATGAACTACATGAAATATTCACAGCATATGAAATGAGAACTGAACAGGAAGATTCAGATATAAAAGAAGTAGCCTTCAAAGCATCCAAAAGGTCAAAGAAAAAGGGAAAGAAAAAAGAAAAAGAACATAGAAACAACAATGACGTCTCAGAATATGATGAAGAAGCGACCAACTTTGTAAGAAGATTGAACAAGGGAACCAACGGTAGGTATAGAGGTAAGCTTCATTTGATTTGTTTTAATTGTGATGGTATTGGTCATTTTGCTAAAAAAATGTCCTCATAAGAAAAAGAGAAATGATAAAGGTTACTCAAATAGAAAACAAACATATAAAGGCAAAAGAACCACAAAGAAAATTTTCAAGAAAATCTTATGCACCAAAGAAGACATCTCATCATCAGAGGAAGATGAAGCCAGTGACAGTGAGACATAAAGAGTTTTATTCATGGCAGTAGAAGACTCTGATAAAGAAAAGTCTGAAGAAGAATATGAAGAGGCTGAAGAAGAATATGAAGAGGCAGAAGTTGACTACCAAGAAGAATTGTTATGTTCCATAGAATTTATTAGAAGATAAAAGAAGAAAAACAAGAAACTACAAGCAAAACTAGACAAAAAAGAAGACACTCGGGAACTAGAACAAATGATCACAAATTTGAAGGTACAAATTGAAGAAGAGAAAATAATTGAATAAGCACTCAAAGAACAACTACAAGGAAGAGACAGGATCATTGGAAATTTGGAAGCAGAAATTGTCACATTAAGAAAGGATCTTCAAAAGAAAAATATGCAGAACAACTCAAAAGTTTTGAATGACATTATCAACAGTCAAAAACCTCATCATGACAAGTCTAGAATTGGATACAATCAGACAGAAAAGGGATCAAGCTCCAAAACAACAGAACAAGAAACATATCCAAAAAGCTATGCAGAAACAATCGAAAGGGATATAAAGGTCTACAAAGAAAATTACAGGGACACTCCTCCACCGAGAAGATTCAGATTTCATAATCAACGACCGACACAAACAAATAGGCCTCAGGAAAATGAAGGATTCATAAGAGTACCTCATTTCAAAAGATCTTTAAATCTCAGGTATCAAAATATCTTTTTTGGTTTATGTTATGCATGTAATAATTTTGGACATAAAGTTGTGAATTGCATAGCTAACAACAGGAACATAAAAAACTTTGAAATTCATACACAAAAGGGTTATCGAAGAAGGCCTAGTGAAACACAGAGAAGAAGTTACAACAGGTTTGAATCTTTGAGCACTGAAGTGGAATGCTACAAATATAACATATTTGGACACATGGAAAAAGATTGTAGAATGACAGTCCCTCCTAGAGAACCACAACAAAACAACAATAGTCATAGACAAGAACCTCAGAAAAGGACATGGATAAGAAAGAAGAATCAGTATAGCAATGAAGAATGCGCACTCACTCTATAAGCTAAGAAGAAGATATGTGGTTGGTATGTTTACAATGGTTGTTCAAAACACATGGCATGTGATAGAGACAGGTTTCTTACATTAAGAAAGGAAATAGATGGATCAGTCTCCTTTGGAAATGATGATTCAGCTAAAATCATTGGAAAGGCACAATCAAAATTGGGAACAAGAATACCAAGGAAAAAAATGTTCTACTAGTAGAATATATGAAACATAATATTCTAAGTGTGATTCAAATGTGTGACCAAGGTCATAAAGTTACTTTCGATTCACAAAAGTGCAAGATAAGAAAGAAGGTTCAGGAAAATTGATTGCAATAACTGCGAGAACTTCAAGCAACATATATGTATTAAGTGAAATTGGAAATGAAAAGTGTTTCCTAGAAAAGGAAGATGAAATTTGGCTATGGCACAGAAGAATGGGTCACATACATTTTGATAACCTTGTCAAAGTCAGCAAAAGGGAATCAATTAGAGAAATACCCCAGATCACGAAACCAACCAACACTTTATGCAAGCATTGTCAACAAGGAAAGAAAACAAAGACCAGGTTTAAATCAAAAGAATATTCAACGACAAGACCATAGGAAATTGTGCATACTTATCTAGTTGGATCAACTACAACAAAGGGTTTAAAATGTGAGAAATACTTTATGTTATTGGTTGATGATTATACAAGAATGACTATAGTTTTCTTTCTCAGGAATAAGTCAGAATATTTTGAAAACTTCAAGGTCTACAAGGAAATGGTTGAAAATGAATGGATTCAAAAATCAAATGCTTGAGATATGATAATGGAAGAGAGTTCACTTCAAAGGAATTTATGGACTATTGCAGCAGGCATGGAATAAAAAGGAAATACTCCATTGCTAGGACACCTCAACAAAATGGAGTTGTTGAAAAAAAGAACATGGCAATACAAGAAATGGCTTGAACAATGATAATGGATTCAAAATTGACAGATATCTTTTGGACACAGACAGTGCATACAGAAGTTCACATTCAAAATAGAGTAATGCTCAGAAACAACACTGACAAAACTCCCTACGAACTATGGAAAGGAAGACCAGCAAATGTGAAGCACTTCAAAGTTCTTGGAAGCAAATGCTATATCAAAAGAAAAGATGGAAGAATGGGAAAGTTTGACTCTCATGTGGACAAAAGATTACTTGTTGGTTACTCAAGTACAAGGAAAGCATACAAGTGTTACAATGTGAAATTGAACAAAGTTGTGGAAAGTATCAACGTAACAATTGATGAAATAGGTAAACAAGAATTAAAGGAGGAAGAAAATGAATCAATCGAGCAGTTTTATGAATAAGAATCAGAAGATGAAAAATAAGTAGGAGGGGAAGATGAAGAGGATCCGACATAAGCAGAAGATAAAGTTCAGGAAGTGCCTCCAAATACACCTAGCTGATGAGTACAGAAGAATGATCATTCAGATCATATTATTGGAAACAAATATGTAGGAGTTGAGACTAGAAGAAGAATACGTTCACCATAACAAACGCACCTAACACTCGCATCTACGATTGAGCCAACCTATTTTGAAGAGGCCAGCAAGGATGAATTTTGGAATAAGGCCATGGATGAATAATTGGATCAAATAGAGAAAAATGACACTTGGGAATTGGTTCCAATACCAAAGGATAAGAATGTGATCGGCACAAAGTGGGTATACATGAATAAATTGAATGAAGATAGACAGGTTACAAGGAACAAAGCTATATTGGTATGTAAAGGATATGCACAGGTTGAAGGAATTGACTTTGAAGAGACATTTTCCCCAGTTGCCAGAATGGAAGAAATCTGATTTATTTTATCTTATGCATGCTCCAAAAATATTAAAGTGTATCAGATGGATGTAAAATCATCTTTTCTAAATTGGGAACTTGAAGAAGAAGTCTACATTGAATAACAAGAAGGATTTAATTTGTTAGAGAACACAGAATATGTGTGTAAATTAAAGAAGGCCTTCTATGGTCTAAAACAGGCTCCTCGAGAATGGTGCTCTAGACTGGATAAATATCTACAGCAGGCAGGGTTCAGAAAAGGAAGTGCAAACAACAACCTCTACATTAAGGTAACTCAAGATAGTATTTTATTAATTGAATTTTATGTTGATGATATTTTTTTTGGAAGTACTGATGACAGGTTAAGCTAGCAATTTACAAAGGACATGTAGAATGAATTTGAAATGTCATTACTTGGAGAACTATCCTTCTTTCTTGGAATTCAAATACGTCAAAGCAACCAAGAAATTTTTATTTCTCAAACCAAGTATATGAGAGAAATGCTAAATACGTTTTGAATGGAATATTACAAACCATTTATCACTCCCATGCAAACTAGTTGCAAGTTGAGCAAAGATGATGATTCAAAATCTACAGATCAGAAGCAATACAGGTCAATTATTGGTAGCCTACTATATGTGACAACATCCATACTAGATGTAATGCAGGTAGTTGGACAGGTGGCATGATTTCAAGAAGCACCAAAGGAATCACATGTATTAGCAGTGAAGAGGATTTTCAGATATCTCAATGGAACATAAGATTTTGGATTCTGGTATCCAAAAGGAAAGGATCTATCATGTATTGCCTACACAGATGCAGATTGGGCAGGTTGCATTGATGACCGATGAAGCACCAATGTAGTAGCATTCTAATTGGGTGAGTGTTTAGTATCATGGCTCAGAATGAAACAATCATCGGTATCTTTATCTACAACCCAGACAGAGTATATTGCAGCAGCAGCATGTCGTACACAGGTTCTATGGATGAAACAAACTCTGATAGATACATAGGTTGAGTATGATGAGCTCATTCCAATATATTTTGATAATACAAGTGCCATCAGTATCTCAAAGAACCCAGTGATGCACTCCAAGATGAAGCACATTCCAATCAAGTATCACTTTCTACGGGAAATGGTTGCAAAAAAAGAACATCATAGTTGAATATGTGGGCACAAAATAACAAGTGGCAAACATCTTTACAAAAATGCTTCCACATGAAGCCTTTGAGTATCTTCGCTAGAGACTCAGAGTTATTTCTACTCCAAAATGAATGCTTTTGAATGCTTATATTATATGTCTTAGATGTACACGAGGAAGCACCATAAAGAGGACCATTCAGGTTGGGAGGTCAGATGTGTCAGTTAGGGGGAGAAAACCTGAATGGAAAGATACATTTGTCATTGATGACAAAGGGGGAGAGATTTATCAGATGTAGAGGACATAGGCATGGTTCCAGGGGGAGCATTGGTCACAGAGATTCAAGCATGGTTCCAGGGGGAGCATGAGTGATATGATTTCAGTATTTCATCAAATTTTTTCCATCAATGTCAAAGGGGGAGATTGTTGATTAATTGGGTTGGTTGTCATTGATCTCAACCCTTGAAGAAATTTCGGTAGCACAAATTTTTGGGTAATGGACCCAAGTTTGTTTGAT
Source organism: Picea mariana (assembly GCA_032191745.1). Classification (NCBI taxonomy): domain Eukaryota; kingdom Viridiplantae; phylum Streptophyta; class Pinopsida; order Pinales; family Pinaceae; genus Picea; species Picea mariana. The sequence continues at coordinate 36,694 of JASDQU010207266.1, forward strand.
GTATAATGGTATGAGTTTTGATATATATGCAGGTAAGACTATTCTAGATGGATAGTACATGTCATGCCATTTCTGGTGGTATGTGGAACATCACATAACTTCTGACGGTTAGAGAGTTATGGCCATGTGAAGTTGGAGAACCCTCATGAGTCATCTAGAAGCCCCAAAAGGTCAAAATAGTCAAAGTGCTTGCAAAGAAGAGATTATTTAAATAATAAAGTGAAGTGACAAATTCAAAGAGGATTATTTAAATATTAAAGTGAAGTGACAAAGTTAAAGAGGATTATTTAAATATTAAAGTGAAGTGACAAAGTCAAAGAGGATTATTTAAATAATAAAGTGAAGTGACAAAGTCAAAGAGAATTATTTAAATAATAAAGTGATGTGACAAAGTCAAAGAGAATTATTTAAATAATAAAGTGAAGTGACAAAGTCAATGAGGATTATTTAAATAATAAAGTAAATGGAGAACTTTCTAATTATGGAAAGTGGTTATAAGAAGGTTATTCCTAAAATGAGGAAAATGGGTTAAGTCATCAAGTGGATATTGGATACATGGACAACTGGAAAATAGGGCAAATTTGGACATAAGTGACTATGTGGACAAAGTGGCTATGTGGGCAAAGTGACCTAGAAGATGCTTCTAAGGAAGCTACTTGGAGAGTATAAATAAAAGGCAAGGCTCTCTCATTTTGATCACACTTGAGCATATTGAATATCTACAGGTGACTGAGTTAACCAAAGGATATCTAAGCCTAATTTCAGAGGGAAGGTGAAGTAAAGAAGGCTGAAATTCAAGGGAGGATAAATTCTTTTGATGATGCTTTCTAAGGTATGTTATTTACAGGTCACCTCACTATTTCCGAAATAACTTTTTTTCTAGAATGATTCAGACCGTGAAATTGGGAGGCCATTGAGGAAACATATCCAAGTAGTTGTGGTTTGAATTTCAGCTTGTGGGTCGTTGTATTTTTGGAGTTACTGTTCGTGGAAAATAGGGTTTGTGGCTAGTCCTGAAACTAGTCTAAACAGATGTTTCGAGTAAAAACGCCATAACTTATTCAAAACATATCCAAATTTAGTAAGACCAAATTTTTTGTTTAGAGTACAGTCTGTAGTATTCTTTGTACAATTTTCAGATCCATACAACAAATATTATGTGTGGGGCACGCTCTACAAATTCGCTCTCTAGAATAAGCCAGAATTCAACAAGGTATGTCATTTTTGCTATAACTCATTTTTTGAGAGGTTCCAAGTAGTGACACCTAGATGAATTGCATAAAACACATTGAAGAACATTGTGTACTATTTTTAGATATTTATTCATTACAGGTACATAGTTATGATTATTTCAAGTTAGCGTTGTTGACTGATCCAAAACTAGTCATGTGAGACTAAAGTAAAATTTGATGAAAATGCTAGTCTCTTGTTGTTAAAGTTAAGGAAGGTTTGAAAGTTGAGGTATAGTTTGGTGCATGGTTGATTCACTTGTTTATGGCACAATTTGATTACAGGTTGTTTGGTACAGGTTGACGCATGGTTGATGCACTTTTTTATGGTACAGGTTGATTACAGGTTAAGGTACAAGTTGATGCATGGTTGATGCATGTTTCATGTTATTGGTATAGGTTGTTTGGTGCAGGTTGATTGGTACAGGTTTACAGCAGTATATATCACAATGATAGTGTGGCAGTGGTTCCATCACTCTACTTATATGTCAGGGCGGTTAGATGGGGCAAGGACAGGTGGTTGTAGTCACCTTTCGGTTGTAGTCAGAGAACATAGAGGGTTTTATCCTCCTTCTGGTTGTAGCCATAGAATTGGGGAGTTGGATCTTCCCTCATGTTGTAGCCTGAGAAATTAGGGGGTTGGAGCCTCATTCCAGTTGCAGCTGGAAAACAAAGGAAGTTAGTGCTTCCAATGAATGTAATTCTTCAAGACATATAAGAAAAATCAATTTGTGGTTTTCTCCCGCTTTGGGTTTCCATGTAAAAACACTGGTGTATTGTGTATGTGTATGATTGTTCGTTTGTTCATTGTTTATTTACTCTGCAAATATTGGATAATAATGCTACATTGATATAACACTTGCTTTATATGGTTAAAAACGATTATATTGTGTAGAAATTTCGATACAAATTAATGTATTCCTGCAATTCTCCTGATCTAACAACTACCACAACATGTTAAATACAGAATTTCTTCTACTATTATTGCGAAAACAATTTAAACCACGATCTCAACCATAATGCACAAAGTGAAATATCAATAACACACAACACAGAAGTTTTACCGGGGAAAGCGTAAAGCTAAAAACCCCACTATCATATATTATGAATCATGAAACAATCTCATACAAAGCTCTAATCCAAGAGCTCTCAGTACAATACAATCGTCTCACACTGTCATACACAAATTAGCA
>JASDQU010207268.1:2690-17833 GCA_032191745.1 Picea mariana
GACAAAGACAGCCCTAACAAACAATCTCCCAAAAACCAGTCCAAGCCACAAGAAAAGAAGGGTCACGGGAAGACAAAGAAGGACACCGAAAAATGGTGCGATTTCCACAAAAGCCCCTGGCACAACACCGATGAATGTCGCTCAAAGCAGTCATTGGTGGCTGAGATCAAAGACAAGGAGCCAAACCCTGATTCAGAATTTGATTTTGAAAATACTGGTAAAAGATAGATCATCGACGCAGACCCCACTGCTATTGTCGCGACCGCAGCAATTCAACCAGAAGAACTAACAGATTCAGAAGAGGGGGAGCACCTTTTTCATTCACATATGTGGGTGAAGGGGATCCCACTGCATTTTATTGTTGATAGCGGAAGCCAGAAGAACCTCATCTCAGCACAGGTCATCAAACAGTTGGGATTGTCGACAACACCACACCCGCAACCATACAACATCGGGTGGCTTCACCAAGGATGAGATCTTCGTGTCAGCCAGCAGTGTCAATTGTCATATGGAATCCAACCCTTCAAGGATGAGGTATTATGTGATGTTGCCCCATTGGATGTCTGTGATGTTCTCTTGGGCCAGCCATATATGTGGAAGCGCCACGCTATTTATGAGTCTCGACCCCGTAGTGTCATTGTTAATTTGGGGGGTCATCTCTACAGAATACCAGAGGTAGTTTCGACTATTGTCCCACATAAACAGTATGGAAAGGTAGTATCTCATACTACAAAATTCATTTTCTCCACAATCTGTTCAAAAGGGGAAAAAAAGGATACTGCAACCACTACAGCCTCGGCCCAAGAACCTTCTATCCACCAGAAGCAGGTCGACAAGGTTGCAGCAAAGAACAAAGATTCCTTCTGCACACAGTCATCTCATGTAGCCAGTCTGGGTAAAAAGGTCCAACCCTTCCAACCACAGGTTCGTGACGACCTTCAACAAACCAAGCAGCGCGACGGTTCCAACAAGGCAAGCAGCTCACCAAGATTCAGATTCAGCAATCGCTTTCCCCTCTCCCCTGGGAACTCAACACAATGGAGACCATTGCTTCTTAAGGAGGGAGGATTGATCCAGGTGGATATCGGTGGCCACCCACCTTCTCCAACTAGCCCAAAACATGTTGCTAGAAATTTTGGTAATTTACTATTTTTAGCAGTTTTCAACTTCTAGGGCCATTTTGAGGCCCTAAACGATGTTTTTTGAGAAAACGGGGAGCAACATGGATTGTAGTTTGATGTTTCTCACCCAAAAGTTGTATTTCTCGGATAGATCTTTCCAACGAGGTATTGAGAGCCCCAAACGGAGATTGTATGCAAAAGTTACGCCCCTAGGAAGTTGACGTATCAACTACCCCCATCGGGGCCCACAAACCTTTTGGATTTTCATCTTCCGGGGTTAGGGTTTTGGATTTTACTTATGTTAAAAAATTCCTTCAGAGCCTCATTGTAATCATCTTCTCATGGATGCGAGTAGACATCACATCTCTTCTCAGAGATAAGCTGCCACCATTCTAGCGAGTCTTTCACTCTGTATTTTACAGTCTCTGTACATTTATTTCATTAATAGAAATCGTGTATTACTGTATATATGTGACTCTTGTTATTTCCGCTATATCTCTGTTATATTGTTGTCTCTCTTGCAATATCTCTAAATATTTATGTGTTATATCTCCGCTCTCATTTTGTGCCGAAAATAATCCGGATCACCGAGCTTTATCAAGAAAACAGGGAATTAAAACGACAGCTAGCGAGAAAGACCGCGGAGGCATCAACTGCACAGAGTAGCAGAGGGAATGTGACGTGGCTGAAAAGGCAGCTTAAGGAGTCTCAAAACGTTATTTTCTAGCTACGGGAAGCGCAAAGGATAGTAGGAGAAGGGCACACAGAGTATCCCGGAGAAGACAGAGTAGTTGAACAAGAAGTCTATGTGGCTCTCGCCCTAGCACAAGAAAAGAAAGCTTAACGGACGACGTTGTCCTTCAGGGCAGTTTTTGAGTGATACGCGTCCTCTGAAAACATCTCACCATTTTGATAACGGTCATGGGAATCACACAGTCATTTGCTACGTGCATCTCCCAACAAATAGCCATGTAACGGAAGGCGAAACCAACATTGCAGACAATCGGTTTTGGGCGGTCACCTATTGGTAAGGATAGTTGATCGAGGGATACAACGACGCATTTTTTCCCTACGTCGAATCCTGGCCGACGATCCGATCTCGTGGAAAAACTTGAAGACAGTTACTAGTAGACATACATGATTATTGCCTGTTTTTTGGATGGTGCCATGCGAAGAGTTTCTGGCGCATGTGGCGCAGTTTTTCCTAGTCTAGAGTTAGCAGTTAGAATAGAGGGCAGCCCAAGCGGCGCCCTCGTTTATATATTTCATCTTTTCGATGTAACTAGATTTGGTTGGCAATTTTAGTAAACAAATTCTATTGTAAGAAGTCTGAGTGTTTTTTGGCTGAAACTTAATGCAAAGGTCCTCTGTTTTGATGTAAAGATTCTAGTTGCGATAGTTGGATGTATTGTGTTTCTTTCTCTGCGTATGTTTTTTCCTGTTATCTTTAATTCCATATATCATATCGTCTATTTTGGCACGAATTTTTGAACCTGCGAATTCGCTGTACTGCGCCCCTTGTTCACGCCACTTAGACAAAGCGTTTTCCTCTCGATCTAACTCTGAATTTGTCCACAATGACAATCTTGAGTTTTCTCCCTCTGTTTTTCTCCCGCCACACTTTACAATTAACACTGAAGGTTGTCGCTCGCCTAGCCTTTTCTTCTCGAATCCAGTCATTGAGTCATTTGTTTAATCTCTTCCTCAGGCCAACCCCATAGCCCGAGTTTTACTTACCTGTGCCAATATAACCAGAAGCATTTCATCACCAATTTTAAATCTAGCCATCATTCATAAAGCCATATCCTATGCAGAGATGACGACATTTCTGAGAGAGCCCTCTCCAGATCCGAAAGGCTAGTTTCGGGTCTCAAAGTTGGTTGAAAAATTTACCTTCGTCATCTGTTCATCAACCAAATAGATTTACGGAGTGCTAACATTATGGCACCATTACCGGGGACGAAGTTGAAAAACATTTTCCCGGGAGAACGACAAATGTTGCAGTTTGACCCCTGAGGGTAACAGAGGAACAAACACCCATATCGACTGAAACCTTTACCCTAGCAACTCCAGTCCAAACAAACCAGTGCCTCCCCAAGTAGCACTATTTAGGAAACCTGGCTCCAAAGACCTTTTACACCAGAGCGAATCCTGACCCAAACCCCTCCGAGCCCGTATACGACCCAGAGAATATTTTGCAAAAGGCTAGAGAGAAGGCGTCGGACCCATTATATTTCTTGGACAGAAGTATGTCCTTGTCCAAAGACAACATGCAGAGCATCGACGACCTAGAGTTTGACGCCATTTTCGAACAAACTCTGTTTAGTTCTAAGTCATAGACCAGTTTGGACGAAACTGTTTTCGACCCAAAAAAATTTCAAGCCCTAGTGACGAATAACACCTCCCAAAATACGAATCCCCCTAGGTCTATGGCTGCTAGATTCGCCCCCCTCGTCCTTCCAGCCCAGTTACATGACTTACCTCAGAATTATAGACAAAGAATCAGACTCTACGATGTTGAGGGAAATGTTTCTGCTGAGAAACACCTAGACAGGTTTAATGACTTTGTCAACTTGGAGGAGGTAGATTACGCAGATGCAAAGATGAGGCTTTTTGTGCAAAGCCTTTCAGGATACGTAAGAAAGTGGTTCAAGTCCCTCCCACCCGCTATCATTTTGGACTTCGCGACATTCGAAAGATCCTTCCTAAATAAATGGGGGGACAATAAGAACTCTTTGCAGTTGTTGACGCAATACAATAACATGAAGAAAGCACCGGAGGAAACGGTGCAAGAGTTCTCGGCTTGATTTTTGAAAGTGTACAACTCCATACCTGTAGAAGAAAAACACCCTCCCGGTGTTGCGTAGCTACGGTATGCAGATTCATTCGACAATGACTTTTCTCTACTGCTGAGAGAAAGAAGGTCAGAAAACTTGGATGCCATAATGAGTAACGTTGTCGAGGTCGAAGTGAACATGATGGCGTCGGGAAAAATCAAATTGAAGTTCAATCGGGGTGACAAAATACCTCAGGGACACGCACAATCGTTGATGTCGTGGTCCTCATACGAAAAGTTTGATATGGTGATGAAAGCCATGGAAAAGTTAATGGAACAAATGTCCATGGGAAACAGGCCTACTGCGCGAGAACAAAACAAATTGCAACCCAGAAATCAAAATCTCTAGAGGGGTCATATTCCTCAAATCAAGCAGTGGGACCCAAGTGACCAGCAGTTGAGACCCCCTTTCCAGAACAACTACGTGGAGGAGGATTTCGACCAGTCTTTTGACGACCAAATGCATTGTTGTGATGATACAAACCCGCACGTGTTCTTGACAAAAAGCAAACACGATCGATATATGAGCCAAAACAAAGACTTCGCACTAGAAACCGATGATGGCATGATACTCGAAATAGATGATGCACCGTCTTGGGAGATGGAGGAATTAAAAAAAGGAGATTCCCAAGCATATCTCCAGCTTTTTGGAATGTTACCAATGACTCCACAGAGGAATGAAGCCTTATTCATGTTACTTATAACTATGTATTACTTATGGTGAGAAAGTAGTGACCCTTGATGTAAAAGTATCTCACCTAGAGACTCCACATCAATGTCACAATGTCAAACTAAGATCAAATCAGAACAAACCCCTTAAACAACCAACACTTCAGTGACATCATCTATTCAAGTATGTTGTTTTTGAATCCCATCTTGAAAATCCCTGCTATCATTTATTTGTAAGTTTTCGCCGTTGGGGTATATACTTATTTCAACTACATCCTTGTTTGCATTTAGAATCTTTCAAAACTTGGTTTATGGTAGGATGTTATATCTCTAGTTGTTGGTCCTAAACTCGCATGCTCAAATAATCCTAGTGTGGAAAGCCATGATTCATCCCATGAATTAGTTGTTATCATGACATAGCTATGTTAAGCCTTGTATAACAACATGATACTGACCCCTAACCTTCTCTACATCCCTTGTTTGATGGGTACCTAAAACCCCTTCCAAAGTTCAATGGAAATGACTTCATAGGTGGTAATAAACCTATCACAATGCTTCAGGATTTCATTGATAGCTTCCTTATCAAGCATGATGATGCCTTCATGTGCATTTTTGTACATTCATTGGAAGGATATGCCATTTCTTGGTTCAATCACTTAACATATAATTATATATGTACTTGGTAGAAGTGGCATGATCTCTTTCTATGCAAGTGAGGAGAGGGGAAAGATCCTATTTAGATGTTAATAGTTTTCAATTATTTAAATAAAGATTCTTCAAAAAGTGTAACAACATTCAATGTACAGTTTCATATGTCTTATGTTGAAATTCTAGAGACTATGAGGCCTTCTCCACTTCCATGTTCATTTATGTTGTTGCTTATGAAACTCAATTCTCATTATTTCTCAAAGAAATGTGATCCCTAGATTTAAGTGCTATGTTTGACAATTCAATGGATCTTGAAAATAATAATCCAACTTCCGACATGTTATATAGTTCTTCCCCCAAATATCTTGAGGGTGAAGGTATGTGGGGATCTCAATTTGCAGTGGACATTCTTGAGAATATGGATCCTTTGTCATAAGAAATTCAAACCCTGACATCATTGGAAGGGGATAAAAATACAACACCCTATCTGTCCTTAGAAATGCAAAATCAATTACTACATACACCACTCCCACCCATCGAGTACACAAGGTAATGTTTCCATTATGACGTGCCATTGGCCCTTGATGAAGTGGGGTTTTGCATGAACTTTGAAAATCATCCACAACCTAAATATCTTCTTGAGAAAACATTCTAGGCAAAGGATATTGAACACACTTTTATGAGGAAGAGTAATGATCACTCGATTTTCATTGATCATAAATTAGAGGCTTCTCTAGAGATGGATGAGAATTACAAAGAAGACTGCAAGTAGCACATTAAATCATCTTTCAAAACCCTTATTAGTAGCAAACGTGTGCTATCTAAGATTGGAAATAAAGTGTTCCCTGGTGATTTTCAGGAGTAGCATAAGGGAGAAAACATTACTAAAACCATTGATGATTCATTGTCCTCCTATGTTTGTGCTAGTAGTTGGCAACAAGATGATGAAGGGAAAGAAGAAGGTCATTCCCTATGCATAGTCTTAGAAACTCATGAGTTATTTGATAGACCTTTTACTCTTGGAAATGGCAATGTTGTTAATAAGTGTATTTTCCAACCTTTAATAGATGTTGATTTCAATCTAAAGGATTAAGGTCAAGAAAATACTGGGTCTTGCCACAAAGGATTTGAGAATAATGAACTGATTATTGAATCCATTCATTATTTTGTTAGTAGTGGTGAGAGTTCACTTATTTTGTAAAACTCATTGGCTCATATCTTTGACGTGGACAATGAGTACAATCAATGATCCATCGAAAATAAGGAGGTAGGCAGCTATCCCTACTTGTGATCATGATTTTTTTGTTGTTGTTTTGGCTAGATATGAGAAAGAAATAGAAAGGGACATTTGACTTGAGCATGAGGGTTTCCAAGATAGTCTTGATAGTGATGATTTTGAAGATGGCTCTAACAATGAGAACCAAGAAGGTGACTATAATAAGGAATGCCACTTTGGATATGAAACTAAGAACATGACACAAAGTCCACAAGCAGCCAAATATTGAAGCTCACAAATTTATAGTAGCATTGATGGCATCGAGGAAGGTAAAGTGAGTAGCGTTGATCTTACATATGAGCATCCAATGATAAGAGTAAGTTTTACATTTTGAGACAAACCTAAGTCGCATCCAACACTCACTTTTGAGCCTAAATGCTTTGAAGAAGTGATTCTTCAAGAAGACCCAAACACAACATGGATGAAAGAGGCTAAATTCCACAAAACATACCAACAAAGCAAATATTGGAGATCGGTAATTTATTCATATGTTTCCTATGTTTTCACTCCTTTGCATTATTTCTTTCAAAGGGGTCAAGTGTTCTTCTAATCTTAGTTGTATCCCAAGTAGTGTTGTTTTCTCTTGGGTACATTATATAATCATCAAGGATGTCATGCCTTGTGTTTTTACCCTCCAAAATCCAATGACAACTATCATTCTATCAGCTTTGTGCATGCACAAGTCTCATAACCTTATCAAAATGAGTACATGGTTCCATTGGTGATTCCATGTGACCTAGTGAGCCCACATTCTAGTTAGGTTAGGCAGGTAGGATTTCCCATTTTCTTGATCAATTTCAGCATTTTACTTTTAGCATTGCTATATTTTAGTCTTATTTTCCATCTATTGTCCTTAGAAGAAGGGTTTCAGAAGAATTAAAGTGTTGAATCCATGGCCCAATTTTTGAATCCATAGCCCAATTTTTGGCTATGTAGCCTAATGTATTAAGGCACTATCTGCTTCACCCAAAAGATATAGTTCTTAGTGCCTCACAAGGAGGATCCATCCCACAAAAGGAATCGATGTTATCACCTATGGAGACCCCTACCCAATTTTTTTGTCTAAATGTCTCTCAAAGACCTAAGAACCATAAAAAAATTCATAACCCAAAAGTAAGCCTTATCTTTCTCAACTTCCTATAAATATCAAAGTCCCCTTTTGAAATAACCCAAGGTGTGCCCATGAAGAAATGATTAGCCCCTCCTAACCCCTTGTTGCATAAAAAATAGAAACGAACCCATATATAACCCCAATAATTCCCTAAGTCCCATGGATGGTTGGGATTGGCCTTGCGCACATGTGTGCCAAACTCATATCAAGGGCCTAAATTACATCCTTGGAGGGCAAAGCTATTGAAAGTGGGAGGTCACAATATCGTGAATGGTATAGATTTATTCCAACCATGTCAGATTAATAGATGGTGTTTCATTGAGGGGTTAAGACTCATTGGAGAATGGAAAGGTCCCCATCGTCGCTAATGGCCCATATTAAATCCACTCAACAAGATCGATGGGCAAGGTTCTATCATGGCAAAGGGCCTTTTTGAGGAATGAAAGAATGTGAAACATCACAAACAACCGAGATTTTCCCCACACATTTGAATCAACAATCTACATTCTAATATGGTGGGGGTTCTTTCAAAGATTTGAGGGTGGTTGAAAGCTACAAATAATCGTTATTAAGTACATTCATATATTATCAATAGCCTATATTGTATCATGGAGGAGGGGATCCCTAGGAGTGGAAGCGAAATGGAAATTTTGTGAATGGCCAATCTTGCCTCTACTAGAAAGAAATCAATAGTGTAGATCTCACCATAGGAAGCCTATCTATTTGACCAAAGTTGCTAGGAGGCTGCTACAAAGGATGAGAAAGGTGGTCTAAGACAACTTACAAAGGTGAAGCCTTTATGTGCATCAAAAGGTGGTGATTTCTCATGAAGCATCAGAGGAGATGCATGAGTCAAAATAACCAAAAGTGTTTATCAACATATTGAATGGGGGTGCATCTCCATCTAAAAAGAATTACCACCTATCATAGAAGTTGAAATATCTGAATATTATTAAAGCATGGTGACATATCACTGACTCAATTGGTCTATGAAGCCATAGTTTCTGAAGATGAAGTAACATGCAAGGTGGCCAATCGTGTGCCCTCTTGAGACATCATTTACAATGTTATTGCATATACATTCTAAAAATGGAGTTGCATGTGCAGAAACCCACATCCAAAGCAAACCTAGATATAGAACATGTCGAGCAAAGATGTGCATAATGCAATAGAATATGATTCGGCTTATTTTCTTAAGAAGGGTGAAAATCAGTGGTTCTCGATTGTGGCTATTGAATAATATGTCAAATGTATGTGATCAAGATTTGTAGTGAAAGCACTCATTTTTAATTCCAACCAGAGATAGAATTGTCTTAGAAATAAATGTAAAAAGTGTCATCCACATTGAAGTAAAACAACAATATTACAAAATATCCACACTATATTTATTTTAAATCTCCTACAGAAGATATCAAAACACATATTCATTCCCTGACGGTAGAGTTGCAAAAGCATACATGTTTCATAGGTATGAAGAAGGTGGTCAACTCCCATGCCTTTTAAAAAGAGGACAAAGGATTACCCATAATTATGTGAAAATTCTGTCAAAATATTTACATGTGTCAACCAGCTGCATTCATAATGTCTTTGCTCTTTGAAAGTATGAAGAGAATGGATTGAGATGAGGTGGACATCATCTTGTCACACCATCTTACGGGAAGATCACAGAAGTTAAAGGCATGAGGATACGTATTGAAAAACATATTGAAAGGAGACATCAAGCAAGGTAGATAGCAAGCAATAAAGGTAGGTGTTGTAGACCACAATTAAAAGTGAAATCTTTTTATCTCTTTCAAGGGGTTAAGCTTATTCTAGAAGGGTAATTTAAAAAACACCCTTAAAAAAATGTAAATATTTTAAATTATTTGTTATTTATGAAGGATAACAAATATCATAAAATACCAAAATAAGGATTAGATTTTTAATAACCCATCAATGTCCTAACTTCTAATGTTTGGTTGGTCAATGAGTATTGGTTCATCACACAATACTTGTATTTGGTATCTAAAGACTAAAACCATCTATATTCTAGTTGGCTCTTATATATTCCCTAATATGATGCCTGCTTCCACAATGTACCCTTCCACAACATTAAATTCATCACATAGCTCACACCTAGATAAATATATTACCACCTTGTTGGCATATCCACTATTTTATGTGTCACTTAATGAAAGCTTACCAAAAAATATTAGACACCTTGTATATGCGAATATCCACTTGAATTCATGTGTTTTGAGCATTGTCGATTCTTGTCAATATAGGGACTGGCATCACATTTAGTTTACATACTTCGTGTTTTTGAATCCCACATTTAGCATAATTCCATTTGCTTTGTTATCTTTGCCTCCAACACTTGCCAATAATGACATTTCCTTTGTTATCTTCTTCTTGTTTCTACCAACATTGACATTAGTGTAGCTTGAGTGGCCCAAATGGTTAAGAACGTGTTTTCCCTCTTTGGAGGTCATAGGTTCAAAATCAAAAGGTGGTAGACTTCGTACATGTACACCAATTGTGATAAGGCTAGAAGGGTAGACACCCTCAGGTGGAATGCCTTATCCCTTGCTAAGTCACAAGTTATTGATATATTTGCCTTGCAGGATGTTGGATATACTATTGGGTTATACCCATGGTTAAAGAAAAAAATTGACATTAGTGTGACAATACTTTGAAAATGTTTTGAGAATGCCTCATAGCTCTATTTCCCCTTACCTCATCCAAAGCCCAAGATCAAGGAGACGTATCCTTTGTAGCATTAATTCTTGGAATAAAATTTTTGAAACTGGGTGGGATTCTTAAGAAAGCCAGGGAGAAGGTAACATAATATTTATTATCATCAAACTTACACATTAGGGATTATTCTCTAACATCGCACTCTTTCATGCATTTTCACATTGTTTGAGAGAGAAACTGAACAATCATTCTCCTCAATGAAAATTAACATAATTGGTGGTCTTAATGAGTAATTTCATTTAGTTTTGTGTTTCTATGGATCTTTTGAAGATCATTCTAGATTTTCATGCTCCTAGAGGCCTATAATGCAAGTAGGGTCCCTTCATTGATTTTACAATAAGTTGATAGAATTATTACCATTCAACAAAGGCCTCAAGATCTACTACAATTTATTCTTTTCTAATGAGATGTAAAATGAACATGACTCCCATGGTTAAGAAGGATTGTGGTGTGCTCAAAATATGAACATAAGATGCATTACTCATGCATCATATAGATACATAGATTACATCGCCTCTTATATTGGTGTTCACCAAAAAGTTTGATTTTGTGATTGTGTCTAAAGTTTTATAGTAATTTATAACGCCTTGAAATTCCTCCTAAGAGAATGTGGCTCAATATTTATGATTTTTTATTATTATTAGTGTATATATAACCCATCAAAAGGTTATATTTGAAATTACTATTATTGATTTCTATTCAAATTTCAATTTATCTATCTGGTTTATTGGAAAGTCAATTTTTTATTTGGAATATTTTTTTTGAAGTGTGTACATGGTTTACTATTTCCAATTGAAGTACAACTATTTTTTAAACTTTTCATCATGGAACGGTTGAATGAATATATACCCTTCAAATTTGATCATTGTTTGTCGGTCTCTCCACTGTTAGATCTTACCCCTGCATGTAAATAAACATTAGAGCATGTTTTTATAATAAGCCTCGAGCAAGGCGGGAGTGTACCGTATTAAAAATCAAACTAAAAGAAGGAAGCGGTGCAAAGGGAAAAGGATCAAATCAAATACAAATAACAAGGGACGTCAATTGGTTGTCAATGGGAGATTTCAGAAGGGGAGAGTGTCACGAACGATTGTGATTCTCCTAACGAGAAGATCCAATGGCTATTGTGGCTTTTTCTTCACGNAGAAAGGCCATGAATGGTGGATGCTAACCCCCTAGAAAAACCATTTTGATGACGAAAATTAGGGCCTTGTGGGACCAACATTGCATGATGGAATGAGAAGCAAAAGTGGGCCAATGAAGGTGGGGTGATATGTTCCTTGGCCCATCCCCACTCAAATATTGAGATGTTTGTACATGGCCTATGGGGTTTGGCTGAATGGTACTTGTTCTGTATCAAAAGACTTCCAGCTAAGCAATATAGGGGTGGCTTGGCCCAATTTTGAATTCCTCCCTTAACCAAGAGTTGTGCTTGTGGGGTGTACAATTTCTCCAGCGGTTACAGTGGCAGCAGACAGGTTCAATCTCAAGTGGCGTCTAGAAAATGATTTCCAAGTTATCAATTCAAAAAGACATGTTTGTACATGGAAATTTCATTGGGCCTACAAGATATAGAGAAAGCAAAAATATTGTGATGTTTCTTCATTCAAGTTACTTTGGAAAAGAAAAGCTATGTTATCGTATAAGTTTGTCCTTGTAAAAGGGGGCAAAGGATGGTTAAGTTCAATGCTCCTCAATGCAAAGAAGGAAATACAAGGTGTAAAAAATAACATCACTAAGGCCATTAATATGGGTAGGAGAAGGGGATTTGAAAGTGGCAACTCCCACCAAGCGCCTTTTGGCCTAATTTTGATCTAATAGTGGGGGCTTGCCTATCTCCTAACAGCCCATAAGAGAAGATATTTTTATCGTTTCAAAAGGAGGATGACCACAGAGTCAAAACAACAAAAAAATATTTTGAGGCAAGAGGCCATCAAAAAATGAAGATATGCATGTAGCAAAAGGTAACATTCTTCTTCTACTTCTCTATTTTCATCATCTTTCTATTTGTAATCACTATCTAAGAAACAAAATGTGAAAGGAAGGTAGTTAGGCCCAATGCTAAGATTCTATGGTCCCTTTTGGTGTCATGGTTTTATTAAACAAATGGTTGTTTTAGATATGAGAATTTATAGTCCCCAACACTGGATCTGTTATTTTATTAATGAATTATTGAGTTTATTTTGTAATCAGAGGTAAGGTTGCTTACATTAGTGAAACAATAGATTCAAACAAGTTATCAGTGTTTCCCTCTTCATTTTCTATCTCAATTGGTGTTGAATGAACCATTGTATATATGCTTTCCTTGCACATTTTTTTTTATATCTAATGAATATGTGTTAGAAAAGTAGTTCTTTCTCCTCCTCAACTCATATTTGTTCATTTTCTCTAAGTTATTCATTAAGGAAATTTACATCTAGGTGCCCATGATTTAAAAGGTCATGCTTATGGATTAAATATATTAAATCCCCTTGTTGTTTGGTTTCTTGGTCACCCCCAAACCACAACTTAGAATGTTTTATTTTTATTTAAATAAATTATAGAGGCAATGCCACACACCTTCATCCCCTTGATAAAACCAACTAAAGCTTCATAAATAAAATTTTCTCTCATGTGACCAGTGCAAGTAGTAACTTTAGTAAGAAAGAGGGGACCCCCCCCTCTAGCCTGATTGTTGGTTCGAATTCCTAGAGAAACACGGGAAGGTCTTCCCACACACAATGGCCTAACATTGACACCCCCAAGCAAAAATAGGAGGGGGACATCCTAGGGGACAACATAAAAAGTGGTGTTGTTGTTGAGGACTCCACCCAGTGTATGACATAAGGTTTGTTTCCTAGGCCGAGAGAAAACAAGATGTTGGACAAATCTATGTGTATCAATCTTGAGTGTTTTATTTTTCTGAGCATAGTGAGGTATGCCCTACTATAGAGAGATGCCTATATTTTCCTTGAATAAGTGGTGAAAAGTGCCCATTTGTTGAGAACCAAGGAAGTGCTTTGAAAGGTGACTCCATCATGGGAAAGAAGTTACCCTAAAAATTTGGGTTCTTGCTCCATTGTTACAAGGTCCAAAGAAAAAAGAGGTGTGATAGCTCCACTACCATACCCAGACCTTGTTTGACGCATGAATCAAAGATTCCCAAGCATATCTCCAACATGTTGGAATTTTACCAATAACTCCATAGAAGAATGAAGCCCTATTTTTGTTACTTTTAACTACCTACTACTTATGGTGAGAAAGTAGTGACCCTTGAGGCAAAAGTATCTCACCTAGAGACCCCACATCAATGTCACAATGTCAAACTAAGATCAAATTAGAACACACCCCTTAAACAACCAACACTTCACTGACATCATCTAATCAAGTATGTTGTTGTTGAATCCCATGTTGAAAATCATTACTATCATTTATTTGTAAGTTTTGGGGCATATACTTATTTCAACTGCATCCTTGTTTGCATTTAGAAAMTTTCAAAACTTGGTTTAAGGTAGGATTCTATATCTCTAGTTGTTGGTCCTAAACCTGTATGCTCAAAGAAGCCTAGTGTGGAAATCCATGACTCRTCCCATGAATTAATTGTTATCATGGCATAGATATGTTAAGCCTTGGATAACAACATGATACTGACCCCTAACCTTCCCTACGACCCTTGCTTGATGGGTACATAAAAACCCTTCCAAAGTTCTCTAGTTGTTGGTCCTAAACCTGTATGCTCAAAGAAGCCTAGTGTGGAAATCCATGATTCATCGCATGAATTAGTTGTTATCATGGCATAGGTATGTTAAGCCTGGGATAACAACATGATACTGACCCCTAACCTTCCCTACGACCCTTGCTTGATGGGTACATAAAAACCCTTCCAAAGTTCAATGGAAATGACTTCAGAGGTGGTAATAAACCTATCACAATGCTTCAAGATTTCATTGATAGCTTCCTTATCAAGCATTAGGATGCCTTCATGTGCCTTTTTGTACATTCCCTGGAAGAAGATGCAAGTTCTCGGTTCAATCACTTAACATATAATTCTATATGTACTTTGTAGTAGTGGTATGATCTCTTTCTATGCAAGTGAGGAGAGGGGGAAGATCCTCTCTAGATGTTAATGAGTTTCAATTATTTAAATAAAGGTTCTTCAAAAATTGTAACAACATTCAATGTACAATTTCATATGTCTTATGTTGAAATTATAGAGACTATGAGGCCTTCTCCACCACTTCCATGCTCATTTATGTTGTTTCTTATGAAACTCAATTCTCATTATTTCTCAAAGAAATGCAATCCCTATATTTAGATGCTATGTTTGACAATACAATGGATCTTGAAAATAATAAGCCAACTTCCGACATGTTATATATTTCTTCCCCCAAATCTCTTGAGGGAGAAGGTATGTGGCGATCTCAATTTGCAGTGGACATTCTTGATAATATGGATCCTTTCTCTTAAGAAATTCAAACCCTAACATCATTGGAATGGGATAAAAATACAATACCCTATCTATCCTTAGAAATGCGTCATCAATTACTACATGAACCACTCCCAACCATTGAGTACACAAGGTAACATTTCCATTATGACATGTCATTGTCTCTTGATGAAGTGGGGTTTTGCATGAATTTTGAAAATCATCCACAACATAAATATCTTCTTGAGTCAACATTCTAGGTGAAGGATACTGAACACACTTTTATGAGGAAGAGTAATGATCACTCAATTTTCATTGATCATAAATTAGAGGCTTCTCTG
>JASDQU010207269.1:1882-15467 GCA_032191745.1 Picea mariana
CATACATAATTTTTTGAAATTTTTTCTAAGTAAATAATCTATGTTCCTCCTTTGCAGTGTATTGCACCAAAAATATTTAGGTGCAATACATTGCATTGCAAAAAAATTGTTTTTATGCGATATACAAACGTCTTCTAAGTTTTAAGAAACTTTTATGAGTTTTTAACCCATCTTTTTGGGCGATATTTTGGCAAAATGACATGCTTCCTAGATTTCTTAGATGAGAAATCTCAGTTGTAATGCTCCAACTTATTGTTCAGCAGGTGCAATATTTCCAACCTATGGAGCATGCTCAATTCTGATGTAATATTTCCACTTAGGAGATTGTCATCCAGTTCGAGATATATCAAGCTTGTCAGGTTGCCAATTTCATGAGGTATCCTTCCATGTATACAGTTGTTTGATAAATCTAGTAAAGTGAGGTTTCCCTAAAATTGAGGGTACGATTCCTGTGAGATTGTTTACTCATAGGTCAAGCAATTTCAATTTTGTGAGCATACCCAAATCTCTAGGAATGCTTCCACCCAAATGGTTATGAGTCAAAGACAGGACTATTAGATTGGAGCACCCACCTATAGTAGCTAGAATGGGACCATAAAATTCATTTCTATAGTAGTTGGAGGTTGGAGAAATTGGTTAATGCAGTCAGAAAGGGAAAAGTGGGAGTGCTAACAAGTTGGTTTCCATGTAAATACAGGCTTTCAAGATGAGCCAATTTTCCAAGATCTTTCAGCACTATTCCAGTTGACCAATTTTCATTGAGAAAGAGTAGCCTGAGTTGGGAATAGTTGGTAAGAGAATATGGTGTGCTGCCTATTAATTTATTACCCCATAGATGTAATTCTTGGAGATGGGCAAGTTTGGCACCGAACTCTAATGGAATTGGTCCACTTGGTTTGTTCTCATTCAAGACCATCCATTTGAGTAAAGTGAAATTGGAGAGTGAAGGAGGAATGGTTCCATGCAGATTGTTCTCACCTAAAACAATCTCAACTGACGAAGAGAGGTTCCCTAAAATTGATGGTATGGTACCTGTGATATTCTTTAATCCTAGATCAAGAATTTTCAATTTTGTGAGCATTCCCAATTCTCGAAGAATTATTCCACCCAAATGGTTCTAAGACAAATACATGACTGTTAGATTGGAGCACCCAACTATAGTAGCTGGAATAGGACCTTGCAATTCATTGCTATCAAGCCAGAGCTCTCTTAGGCCAACAAGGCCTCCCAACTCTGGCAGAATATGACCATGAAAATGATTGTTTGAAATATCAAGTATCTCATGGAAAGAAACATTGGCAAGAAAATGATTGAAAGGAGCTTGTATATTCATACTTGAAATATTGACACCAACCAGTCTCTGGTTCCATGAACTACACTCAACTTCTGTCCACTTACATAAGCTGATACGGGTATTCCAATTCTGTAATTTATTGTACGGATCATATATGAATGGTTTCTTGAAAGAAAACAGAGCATGTTGATTGGTATCATTGTTGGTCAATGAATGATTAACTGAAGATGACAATAATAATTCCATGTGTATTAGTTGTATCATTAATGTATGCATTTTGCTAGTGACAAATGATGCCCTTGAAAATGGTGTTGTCGTTTTCATGAATGCCATTTTAGAAGATAGAATTGTGGGAAAGAATGAGAGGATGAACATGAACATAATGTTGGGATGTGTTTCAGATCCATGAAAGTGTATGGTGATGTACATAGGAGGGAACATACAAACATACTGTAAATATGAAGTCAAATATGTGGCCTGAGGTAAAATAAATATGCCTTTGTTTTAGCAGTAAAGGTTTGAGGCTCACCAACAACTGTTTGAAGATAAATATGCCTTTGTTTCTGAGTTTATTCCAATGCCTTCCATTTATTATCGTGTTGGTTACATTCGTCTGCAAATTTTATTCGAGACACTTAAACAAGCAACATATATTTATTTCACATAACTGGAGGATCATGCATATGTCACAAATCTGATATAAGGGCTTCAGAATCTTCCTCACCAAATTTGGATGTGTTGAAGAAAACATCATTCCTTTAGCCGCTAACATTATATAATTGTCTGCATACAAGAAGCACACACAACATCCTTGGGCAACATAAGCTTCCAAACAAAAACTCCATTTGCAATATGAAACATATAGAGGAAACACAATTCATTACCCAATTTACAAAGTGAAAACAAAAACCCAAATGAATGATTGTCATTCTCAAATAAATCCAGTTGGCCTTCTCATTGTATTTAAGAAGATCCATATTGATAACCATTGAATAAACCTTCTTGGATTTGATGAAATGTAGACCTTCCAGAGCGCATAATGATGACATCTTACATTTGATGGAATGTAGACTTACAATTGACTGCTTAGAAACAAAAATTGGCATTTGTCTTTTCTAGTGGGATGATATACCTCTTATTCTCTAGAGTTTTGTGCAATTGTACAATTAATAACCTTCTATCCAAACCAGAACAACAACTTGCTTCCATTTTTTATGAAATATCACCTTCACCACATGAAGAAAATTCCTCTCTGTCTTTTGGAAAATATTCCAACATTGGTTAATGAGATTTCAATAAACAATTTCTTCTTACCATTGTAATCTAGACTTCATGTACTAGCAGATACATCCATATAATTTGAAAATAAATGGCATAGGATCTAAAAATATGCAATAAAAATCCATCAAGATCATCTTAGAATACCAATTTAAGGCCTCTGTCTACGATTTGAATCTTATAGAACACATGGTATTTGCAACTATATAAATTTGTTCAATATTGGAAATTTGTTTGATTTCCCAACCTGACAAAGATAACAACCATAGAAGCATCAATGGTAATTTTAGTTCAAAACTACCATAAAAACTTTGACCATGCTATCTGATGGGTTTTTTACAAGCCTCTTTGTCACAACTCCAAAAATAAACACTTTATTCAACATACACATAAAATATCCATCCAATTCATCATAGACAAAGATAAAATAATAGAGTGTATTTCAAAGATTCCTGTTGGCCAAGAACTCTCCAAATGCAACAATATTTGTCAATATTCTAACATATCTAGTAAGATTTGAAATGTACAGATAAATGGGCCATGATTTGACTCTCACATCTCTTTCCTGAGATCAAACAAATAGACTAATATAGACCTGTTTATAATTCATCAACAAACCATTCAAATTTTCAATGGAGTTTTTTTTTCCAGTCTTTTTGCTCAAACTAAACAAGATCGTATCCATTTCACTGACCATTTTCATCTTTGGCCACTTTGCAAGAAAGAATTGGACAAAATGAAAATATTGTATCATGCAATGCTCTATTATGTATTGATTGATCGTAGAGTTAATGAAGTTTAACTCTTTGTCCTAGGGTCTATTTTGCTCATTTGGATCAATAACATGGGACTTTTGATCATTATGTTACCTTCAACAGCTGAAGGAGATTACCTACCAGGTTAAAAAAACATTAAATTTGAGTCAATATCATTATCATCCTAATTTTAGACATTATATAAATTGTGTTCCTCCAAATTTACATCCTTGTTAGATAGTTTTTCACACTTAACAATAAAATTAATGATCTTTAACGAGATCCAACCTTGTAATGGAAGAATCAGGCATGTAGATTGAAGCATAGAAAAAATTACCTTAACATGTTGTCACTGCCAGATTCAGCTAAGATTGTAAGCCTCCTCACTATCTTCATGAAATCTATGGATTCAATTAAAAGACAATAAAATATTTGCTTAGTTGCCTAAAAATACACATAAGAAATTTTTCCTAAACTCAAGAAGAAAACACAATAGGAAAGTTCTTCTAACTAATACATAAGATTTCTCTCACATTGTAGTTGCTTGTGCTTTCGATTTTCTTAACAAAGACAACATTAACATGATATGCAGAGACATTTTGTAAATCAATGAAAATAGATTACAATTGTTTCCTTTTAGCCTTTGCCCAAGCCCTAATTTAGTAAATGGATCAGGTGTAAGTTTTGAAGTGAGATCAAATTACCTAGAACGTTCCTCTCCAACCTGCCTCATAATGTTACCAATATCCTTGTAGATAATACAGTTTGATAGCTCTAAATATTCAATACTAAGAATTTTTTGTAATATGTCATAGAGTTGTTTATAATTGATGAACATTGTGAGATCAAGGGTTTGACCTTCTTTTTAAGTCTCACTAAAGACATTGCAGGCGAGAAATGTATTCTCTAATGTCTTTTCATACCCAAAAATTTAGACCCTGTTTCTCCATACAGTGTGATAGTGCATTTGTCCATGCTCTTCACTCTTTCCACTTGACCTTCGATGTAGGTAAGGTAAGACAACTACAAGGCCTCTCCACTCGTGATTTGAGGGAACCCATGGAAAAATAACTCTGAATCATTTCTAGTACCATAAAACTAGGGAGAAATACCTCTAAATCATTTCCATTACCAAAAAATAGGGGTGAAAAAATTCTGCATCATTGCCATTACCAAAAAATCGGGGCGAAAGGGAGTATTCGGTTTGAATTTTAATCTAGAACAAAATGCTATGTGTATTGAAATACTCCAACAATAGTATGGGTATCATGAATTTTACACCATATCCCATTTAATTAACTTGGGGAACCATTTTCCTAAAGTTAATTTCACTCATAAATCCATAAATATCCCCTTTAATTAACTTTAGGAGCCATTTCCCTAAAATTAATCCCACTTAATTAATTCATAAACCCTTTTTACGACTTTCCCTCCTATTTTTAATTTAGAAAAGAAAAAATATGAGAGAAATTCCATATNTATAAAACAAGGAGAGGTCTCCCCCCATTTCATTATCACTATTTCATTCCTCTTTCTCTCATTTTTCGTCGTTGTGGATTTTTTCCCTAGGTTTGTCCCTTTACCAATGAAACCCTAGTTTCTTAAGGAGCACACTATTGCATCCATCTATAGCCAGAGGAAAGAGCAACTAAAACCACACACTCGAGGAAATCAAAGAACCCTCTGAAGGAGAGGCCAATAGAAGATAAACACCTTCAAGATCTCTTCACCAGTGATATTGTGAAGTCTACCATTTGGGTAATGGATTCATTTATTATTTGATCAAATAGTTGTTCTTGTCTTTTAT
Organism: Picea mariana; assembly: GCA_032191745.1. NCBI lineage: Eukaryota > Viridiplantae > Streptophyta > Pinopsida > Pinales > Pinaceae > Picea > Picea mariana. The sequence continues at coordinate 7,017 of JASDQU010207269.1, forward strand.
TTTTTTGTTGCATTTTACTTCCATATATAGGAATAACATAGCTTAGAGAATAAATTAGTTCATTGAAATATAGGGTTTTTAGTTTTCTAACTCATTTGTCTGTAATCTTGTAGCAACCAAAAGGTTTGCAAAGTTTCTCACTCTATTTGTACATTTTCACCAATAGAGTGGTGACTCCACTAGGGATATGAGCCAATCTCAATATCCTTGATTGTGGGTGTGTGGTAAATGAGTTTATTTTATTTTTATGAGTTTTTTAGGTTTTTCTAACTTCTTTTAGCTTTATGTGTTGTGTTTGCAAGTGACAAGGGTTGGAACCCACAAAGGAATCCCACAGAGTTGAGCTCCCAGATGCAGGAGACCCACTAGAGACCATCACACTTATGGGGGTCAACAAGTGCATTGACCAATGCATCAACAAGGTCTGGTTCCTTCGTTTTTCAATGTAGGAAACATGGCACCTTTCGTCATGGGCCAACACACTTTTTGAGGTAACTTTCTGTAGGGGTTAAAAAATTATTTTTTCTAGTTTTTATCGCTTTCGTGTGTCTACTGGGTTTATATTTAGGGAATGTGGATGATTAGTTAGATTTTAGTTTGTATGTTTAGATTAAAACCCTTAAAAATCCAAACGATTGAGGAACAAAACCCCCTATGGTTTTACTACCTTTCCTTCAAGAGTATTTTTGAGGGTTTGACTCTTTGTTTGTTCTCTGCAAATAGGTTGTAACTTTGCATTTCAATGGTTGTTTACATCTATAGGTTTCTTTTCTTGCAATTCATTTCATTTTAATTTGAAAAATCAAAAGAAACATAGGCATATATATAGTTGTATTGCAATTTTTTTAATTGTCTATTATAGTCATGGACCATTTCATTTTTGCTATTAAAGAATGCTCATGTAGGTCAGATTTGCATAGATCCTATGTGAATGGAATAATTGTTTTTAAAAAAAAACCCAATATTGGTCGCTAGAGCAACCAACCTGTTCGTCGCTAGTATAGCCAATTGGTCGCAAACATCAATGTATTAGTCGCTTTAGCGACCAAACTGTTAGTCGCTAGAGTGACCAACCTGTTCGTCGCTAGTATAGCCAATTGGTCACAAAAATCAACGTGTTATTCACTAGAGAGACCAACGTGTTCATCGCTAGTCAGTTAGCGACTAACTGATCCTCCTTCTTTTGACCTTTTTAAATGATGGTTTGGTCGCTCTAGCGACTAATATTCATCGTTCTAGTGACTCATAGTGGTTTATTGACTAAGTTTTCCAGGGTTGTTTTGGTCAATCTTGCGACTAATATTAGTTGTTTGACTGACTAACATTCATCACTAGCTGAGCATTTCACTATTGTGAATAGGATTCTTTTTCCAATCGCTAGACTGGTGAAGATCCATGTGTTGTTGCTAGACCTACAAAAAAAAAATTAATCTTGGTCACAAAAACGACTCTATGCCGACAAAAATTAATCTCTACTTCATCGCAAAAACGTTCAAATTTAATAGTGTATTCATCATCCCACTTAAATTCAATGTCTTTACGAATCATTTTTTGCAAGGGTTTGATAGTTTCTGCGAAATTAGGGGTGAATTTCCTCACAAAATTGATTTTCCCGGAGAACGATTGCATAGATTTTTTGTTGTGAGGTAACAGAAGTTTAGATATAGCCTTTATCCTTTCTAGATATATGCGAATGCCTGCTTGAGATATAATGTGGCCTAACAACTTACCTTCCTCAACACCAAAAATAGTTTTCTTAGGGTTTAACGATATGTTGTATTTCCTACAACTTTCGAAAATCTAGGTTAAGTGTTGGATGTGATCTTCTCTGTTCTTTGAATACACTTTACGTCGTCCAAATAAAATACTACACACTTGTTGATTAGTCCCCAAAATTCCACGTACATAGCCCTCTCGAAGGTTTCTACTTTGTTGATTAACCCAAAAGGCATGTGTTTGTAAGCGAAGGTTCCCCACTTGGTTCGGAAGGTACTTTTGAAGAGGTCTTCTTCTAAAACTAGAACCTGGTTGTAACCTGGGAAATTGTACAACAAGGAGAAAACCTCAGAGATAGAGATGTTCTGCAAGAGTTGCTCCATTGGTGGGACTGGGTAGTTGTCCTTTTCTGAATCTCTGTTGAAGTTTCTAAAATCTACGCATAAGTGGATTTCTCCCGACTTTTTCCTCACAGGAGCCAAATTTTCTACCCACGCAGAATGTTTGATCTGGAAGATAATTTTGGCATCTAAAAGTTTCTTCAATTCCTGACACATGAGAGGTTCTAGGTAAGGGTGATACTTTCAGAGCTTCTATTGGAAGGGTTTCACTTCAGGTTTTAAAGGGATAATGTGTTGAATGACACGAGTATCATAAGTTTTCAGATCTCGGTAGGACCACACAAAGACATCTTGATATTTTCTGAAAAGTTTGAGATATGCCTTTCTTTTCTCTTTAGATATTGTCTTACTGAGGTTTACATTTTTTGGTTTGTCTGAGGTTCTAAGATCTATAGTTTCATGCATGGGACAAGAAATACCGGTCTTCGCATTTTTTGACCCCTTAAACCTTTCCTTTAGGTCAAAAAGGTTTTCTAAATTGGCTATCCCCTTATCGTGTGAGACTTCGATTTGTCGGTCGGTTGATCTATATGAGGGTGAGTTTTCGTTGATTGTTCCAGGACTACTTCATCATTAATAGTGAAGTCTTTAAAATTGTCCTAACTGGTCAGAAAGTTTATGATCTGTTCATCTCCTTCAAAAACCTTCCAATTGGAAATATTGTTGGGCATCGATGGTTTGTAGAGAAATTCTACAGTAAACCGAGAGGCTTCATAATCATCTAGAGGTGATATCCTTGAAGCAGTGGTGGAATCTGCAATCTCTGGAAGTGGCTATAATTTTGAAAGCTTCAAAACGCTCTATTAGCCTGTGCACTTCTTGTTGGTAGTTATTTAGTTGTGGAGAATTACAATGTATAGTATTCCTTAATTTTCTGGCAATGATTTTGGAGTCTCCGAAAACCTTTAATTCTTGGAGGTTTATGTCTATGAATTTCTTTAACCCTTTTACTAGAGCTTCATACTTGGAAATGTTATTTGTGCATTCAAATTCTAGTCTACAGGACAAGAAATGTCATTTTCCCTTTGGATTAATGACGATACACCCTTCTCTTGACCCTTATTGTGATTTAGATCCATCAAAATATAAGGTCCAAACTTGTGTAAAAAATCTATCAACTTCTTCTTTCCTATCACTTTCCTCTTTCCCCCTTGTTTGATATGCGATTTCTAATGTAGATTCTTGGCAGAAGAGGGTTTCCCCTGCTGCCATCGACAATTCCTCTCAAAAAATCATTTCAGAGTTTTGAGTAAGAGGGACATTAGATGAGAGAGGGAAGAAGTTCCCAAAGTAGGAATCACATGAATAATTGCCTAGCACATGGAAATCTGTCGACGAGGGTTCATCTAGGGTTTCTAAGTTAGTGACAGTATGTTTTAGATATATTTCCCTATCAATTCTGATCATATTTGCGTTCCCTTTTAATGGCATCCAAAGGTGAGCCCAGTCTGTACTAAAGTATCCATTTAACTTCTCAGACCAATATTGACTTTATAATAGCCCATAAGCTTCTGGGATATCTACTACAATGATGTCAATCAATTGCACAAACTTAGGATGTGTCGCTATTCTAATCATTACATCTTTGAGTTCTCCCATGACCTTCACTTGGGTTCTGTCTAGTTGTACTACATGTTTTTCACTTTTGAGAGGAACAATGTTTAATTTTTTGCAAACAGACAAGGGAATAACATTAGAATATGCTCCTTAATCGACCAAACAATTATGGAGGTTTCTTTTGAAAACTTCAAACATTAAAAGGAATGGTGGAACAAAAGGTTTCCCCTTCTTATCTTCAGAACAGACGTTCACAGTTGGTTTATTCCTTGGGTCTGTGGGAGTTAGACTCCCCTCTTGGTCAGTTCTTGTTGTAGTATTCTCCATTGACTTCAACACTTGTAACAAAAAGTATTTTTGCTGAGGGATTCTACATATGTCCATAACTGATATATTAGCCTTCAACTTCTTCAAATATTCTACTATGTTGTAATCCAGCTTGGGTGATTCTCATGTATGGATGTTTATAGGGTTTCTTCAGGGAGAGAAAGGTGCTTTCAAGTGATCAGGAGTTGGTCTTCCTCCCAAAATTTGGGTCATAGTAAGGTTGTTCGAGACAGGTTGACCCATACTGCGTGTTTTCACAGCCAATATTTCTGCAGGTAGTTCTTGAACCTCAAACAGGTCATTGAATGGCATGGCTAGGTCAGGATCCCATATCAACATGGTTGTTTCTTCTGGTGGAGCAATTTCCTCCTAATAAAAAATATTCATACTAGAGCCGCTTGATTGTCCATTCAGGGAGACTTCGTCTAGAAACTGGTTGGCCATCAAATTCATGGCGTGCACCCATTGAGGGAAATCTCTTTCAGAGTGGTTTTGTTGGTGATAAGTGCAGAAATAGGTGGATGCTACATTTACTATATCGATGTTTAAGTTGGTTGGGGGAGGTTCAATTGTTGTCAACGATGGATTCCTTTTAAAGAAAGTCTTATAGGGTCTGTGTCCTTGGTTTCTCTCTCTTACACTTCTCTTCATGTCTATGACTTCATTTGATAGCTTTTTGACCATGCATTGTAGGTCCTCTATGTCCCCACTTCCATCTTCAGGAGCTTCTTCAGTTTGTTTCCATGGGGGTCTAGTAAGCAATAGCCCTCTTTTGGGAAGGGGTTGAACTTTTTTCTTAACTAAGGAGAACTAGCCTTATTTGCATCCTTTCATTTGGAACTCTATCATTTTGGCTTCTTCAAAATTCTCAACCAAGGTTTGTTTGACAACTCTCTTCACAAACATGGAAAAAGAAGTTGGGAGAGCATTAGCATATACTTCGATTTGCAACCCCTGAGTAGGTTTTGCTTCGGGCTAGAATTTGTTTAATATGGTGGTAAATATTTGATTAAAGTCTTTGACCCTTTCCTTCTAACTCATGGAGGTGATGAACAAATCAGCCATCAACTCCCCTGTAGTAGTTTGTTCTCCAAATTTATCTAGAAAGTCCTTCTGAAACTTCATCCAACTAGTTATGGATCCTATAGATAAGTTAAAATACCACATGGAAGACAAATTCTCAAAAGTGTAGGGGAATAGCCTACATACTATGTATTCATGTTGGACATTCATAAGTCTAATAGCTAGTATGAATTTGTTGATATGGTCTTCAGGCAATCCTGAAGTCTCAGGGTCAAATTTAGGATGGGTGTCGGGGAAGGTTATGTACTTTTCCAGGGATGGCCAAAGCATCTCTAGACAGAAAAGGTTGATTGTTTTGTAGTGGGTTTCTTCTCTCTTTATCATGGTCATTATGATATTCCATATCTTCAGATCCTGAAACTAAGTGTTCTGAGTTATACCCCTCTTCCTCTGAAAAATTGTCTGGCTCAGAGACATTGTCAGTTGGCATTTCAGGGATTAGATTAAGAGGATGTTTGATTTCAATGAGAGAAAAATCTATTAGGTATTCTATCATGTGCACAAAAACCTAGTTGGGGGTATCGACCATTGGTTTTCTTACTTGTTTTCTTCGAGGAAGTATCAGAGCTAAGGAAAACACACTGATCTGTTGGGCGTATTCTCTTGTGATTCTTCTGACTTGATTCAATTACTCATGAGGTAGAGCGTAAGGTATGTCTGCGAACAAGTGTTCCTCCTTGTGTTGGGATGAGTTACTCATTTCAGAAGTACTCAATGCTTGTGGGTTGTCTTGGCAATGACTAGCCATGCATGTGGGCTTTTTTGAATCTACAGGTTGTTTGAAATATTATATGAAATATGTATTTAGCCATTCATTCTTCAATCCCTCCTTCTAGCACCAATTATTTTGAGGGTTCCTAAGTCCATTTAACTCCATAGCAGGAACCAAACCCGCTACCTATTCCCAATTAGACTTTGCAGTGTTTAATAATGGAATGGTTCTCTAGATTTTGCAATCCGGCCAAAATAATCGATGGGCTTTATGTTTTCTTGTGAAGGTTTTATCCTTCGGTTTGGACATTCTCTTTTTTTGTATTTTCTTTTAGGTGGGATTGATATAATATAGGGTTGGTATAAACCAACCAAACAACAAAATGGGAACAAAATTTAACTATTGGAGAAGAGGCTGAGCTTGGGATAACCCTTACACCCTAGCATGCAGACAATGATCGTCTACCAAATGCCTAGTACTAATACGTTAACCATGCGGGTATTCCAATTACTGATTGAGATACAATTTATCAAAAGAAAACATACATTTGATAAACAATGACAAGTAAAATAATTCACTCAACTCTAATCATCAATCACATAATAACACAATGATCAATCTTCATCATTAAAGAAAGAACTATAAAACGTTGCATTGGATAACTTATCAATATATTTAGTAGCTCTTACTCGTTACAACATCCATTCATGAGATGAAATAAGAAATAATTCTTCTCCACATCCAATCATACATGCATTTGATGAAAACACAAACTTGTCTCTGGTCCCAAAAGGACTTCTCAATTAAAGGAATCTCTGAAATAGTTCATAACAAAACCAAAAATGAGAGTTCCTTACAACAACCATTGACCCTGCCTAATAGGTCAATCCTCTTATTTATAACATACTATTTACTAAAAATAACTACTAAAGTGAAACTAGGTAAAACAAAGCTCTCCACATGGTACTCTTTTCTATCAGTTTTTCTAAGAGTCATCTCAAGATATCACTTAAGAGGGTGACTCTTCTCGTACTCCTACCACTTGATGAAAATATCCTCGCAAGTGTTGGAATATGGGAATCTATGTTGTTCCATTGAGGCTGAGTGAATCTCTCTTATGTCTACCGCATGTGCCTGATACTTGACCATACTGGCACTTAACGTCTGTTGCAGTATGGGCCGAGATTTGATCAGGTGCTCCACAATCTGTCACACCTGACTTGGTGTCGTGTCTGACACCTTTGCTATTTCTTCATCCCATGATGAGTCTTTCTCGGTGTGCGACTTGACTATGTTGCACAATTCAACAAATTCATCGGGTGTGCCAAACTCGGAGAGTTCAATGTCATTCATCACCCGATTGATCTTTCTCTAGTTTTTCTCTCACTTGGACCATTTCTCTTGGATTTCTCAGTGAGGTTCCTGGGACATTTTAACCCAATACTTGATCGATTTCTTAATGCGGTCAATGCTGATTTTCCTTATCACCCTGATGTCGTGATCTTCAACATCTCGTCCCTTTTGCACCGAGCTGATATATTCGATTATTTCCACAGCTTGTTGTTATTTCTCGTACCACCGCTCCATATCTTTTCACATCACAAGTTCCATGAGGTGTCTTCCTGAAGCTCAGCTATCCTTGCAATGAATAGGTGTCGTTCATCTATAAACTTGTTGTAGGCCTCCTTGAATTTTCCCCTTCAGTACACCGCGACCTGTGTGGTGTCTTGGTAGTATTTATCCAAGTGGTGCAAATGTTCCATTTACTTTAGAGAATAAGAAAGCTCCTCGTCATCTCTTTTATCTCTTTCTATGGTGGCATCTATGATTGCCATCCCTATGACGATGAGTTCAGATATTTTAGCATATATGCGACCGTTCTCAGATCGCATNCATTTACTTTAGAGAATAAGAAAGCTCCTCGTCATCTCTTTTATCTCTTTCTATGGTGGCATCTATGATTGCCATCCCTATGACGATGAGTTCAGATATTTTAGCATGCTCAGTGTTGATCAGGTTTTCCTTTGTGGTGATAAGGATGGAGCGATCCAAAGTGATCCTTCTCTTCCTAGTGGTTCTTTGGACGATAGCCTTCCTTTTATGATCATAAGTGATGGAATGTATGTTGGCTACTTCGTCCATGGGTTTGGGAATTCACTGATCTCCCTAGGTGAGTGTGTTCCCTAGACTTCCAATGGAATGTATTTGTTCAATACTAGATTCTTGAACTTCCTCCCTCTTTTTTGAAGGTTTGGCTTTTGTTTGTCACTCATCAGGGAGTTGAGTACTAATTGGAATTGAGGCATCGGAGGTGGGCTCGATAATTACTTGATCATTGGTCATTGAGACATCGATTTCTTGTTGTGAAGCTCATGTTGGGGCTCATAAATGTTCTATTTTCATCCACCTTTCCCTTCATTATTATTCACATTTCATCGCCCCATTAACCTTTCATGACATCATTTCTATAAATATACTTGGGTTTCACCTTATTGTTCTCCACTTTATTCATTTTAGTATTTAAAAGGAATTTGTGATTAAATGATAGAAAATTGACATGTTTTCATATATATCTCAAATATGTGTGAGCTTTGTAATGTGTAGGAATATGTGAAGGATTAATTCAAAGGACTTCTCGAATACTTCCTCTGCCAT
>JASDQU010207269.1:15536-28433 GCA_032191745.1 Picea mariana
TATCCAAGATATATGAGAGATATGTGTGAGGATTTGAAGGAATTATATTTTGTAATAATGGGAAATAGGTTGAGAGAAAAGTGGATCTGTAATAATGAGATAGTTATCTTATCTTCAAGGCTCTCATGTATAAAAGAGAGTGATCTCTCTTCATGAGGATTCAATTAGAGTAATCAAGCAATTAGGATGGAGTTAGATTACATAATAAGGATTAAAGTAGTCATTAATGGTAGTCATTAGGATTTGAAAGAGAAAGGAATTCTTAGCTTTGATTCATGGTTTTGGTTTTCATGCTTTCATTATTTTGTAATGAAGATTGATTTGATTATTGAATGTAAGATTGCTTCATTGGTGAGAGCTCTCATATGTTGTTATGCCATTCAACTCTTCACTTGTTGTATATGCTCTTCCTTCATGTAGTTCTCCATTTCTAGATTAATTTCCTTCATGCAATTTCCCATTCTTAGATTAATTTCATTTACGCAACTAGATTAATTCAATTCCAAGTCCTGTGTTAGATTAATGTTTCAATTTCAGTCGTGAGTTAGATTAATGATTCAATTTCATTCATGTGTTAGATTAATGATTCAATTTTAGTTGTAGCTTAAACATTAGATTAGATTAGTCCTGCTTCAATCTTGCATATACTTTGTGTGTGCTTCATCCGTTTATGAACCCCAGGTTGACAAATTAGATAGTTGGGCAAGTACTACAACTCAATTAATACAACATTAGTTCAGCCTAATATAACGAATATCATTCCCTTGTCACGATTGTTGTTCCTTTTTCTGTTCATTTGAACATAACAATTGTTGTTCCTTTTGTTACGATTGATGTCTCTTTGTAGGGGTTGCATCTCTGGAGGATGGGTATTGAAAATGGAAGGTAAGAACCTACATAGGTGATAAGTAAAACGCTTATTCCAATGCCTACCTTTGGATGATGCATAGAGGTTATATTTTAGGACATCTTTAGAGCCCAACAAATCCTTCACTTTTTTCACCCTCCCTTGGCCCATCCTTTGAAATGTCTTCTTTGGTCTCCGGTACATTGGGCAGCTCAGTGTCTAAGACACTCTTGACTTCTTGTTCATTTTGTGGGAGCCCCTGAATATAAGAATTGGGATATGGGGAAGATGTCTTCTCTGGCTCTTTTTCCTCTTCGCTATGCACAAGGGTCACGAGGGAAGCCTCCAGGCTCTCATCATCATCATATATTTTTATCAGCTCGCTTAAGGAGTTTGATGCACTTATCCTCCTTGATGTTTTGACTATCTTTAGCTGAGTCAAAACACCTGTAGGTGATCCATTTGTTGGAGTTGTAAATTCAAGGTCGTATAACCTAGTAATTTCATCAAGGTTTATGAATTCAGGGTCGCTTGGGGCCATCTAGCTTCTATCGTGGTTGTCTGCAGGGAGTCATGTCATGTTTATGAGGTCTGGGTCATCTTGCAGCTTATCAATTATCCACTGTGCATTCTCTAACATGAGTAACCCCCTCTCATGTGCATATTGATCCATGGGGGGGCCTCTACCTTGCACTAGGGATACCTGGGAAATATCTGCTACTTTGGCCACTACCTGGGGAACTGTTGTTTCAACCGCTAGCTTTTCTTCTTTGGCTCTGAGGGCCTCTTGACCAGATTGTTATATGGTCATTGTTTGTTCATCCATGCTCATGGATATGAACTTGGTCATTTTTGGATCATCCATCCATGCCACCACCTTGTTCCAGTCTTGGGAATTTTCTGTGAATATTTTGTCTTTGAATTTTTCGTGGGCGTATGGCCAGCATGACGACACTTGAGAAGCATGTTTCAGGACTAGACCCTTTGGGTCATTCTTGCAGAACTGGTCAGTCTGGAATCAAAATTCTAATTGGTTCAACCCTTCCTTCTTGGCTTCGACAGTGTCTTTCACTAGGTAGAAGATGACATGGAATCCATACAGTATAAATGCCCGCTTCTTATCTTTGACCAGGGTAGCATTGTAACCTTGCATGATGGTTTGGTAGCATATCTCTCCCACCACAAGCCGGTCTAGGACATGTGCTGGAAGGAGACGAGGTGCTCTGGTGGCCCCGAATACCCTAATGTAGGTATTGTGCTCATCCAGATACCAGTGGCCAACCTTTGATATCACCTTTTTGGCCGCAGCTGATAGTCTTGGACATTATTTCTTGAAAAGAATAAAATAGATGTGTGCGATGAATTCATTGCAGATGAGGGTGTATGATTTTTTTATACCTATTCTCCCATAAGACGCTAAAATATACATGGATAGGGAGCTCTGTGATGTGCCAACTTAGCTTCATGCCAGCGAAGATGTTTCTGGCACACATGAAATCCAACAAATATGATGCCATGTAGAAGGCTGGAGTCTCCCCTACTTTTGATGTATGATCCTGTTGTATGCAGATGCTCAACTTCTTGGAAATGATGGCTCCCCAATTGAAGTCGCTCCTATAGATATCTATTGTGTACGCTAGAGGCATCCATGCCTCTGAAAACCTTGAGCAGTCTTTCTCCACATACAAACGACATATGAGTGCCATTAGGAAGATGTATGGTTCTCTTAGGCTGGCCATTTGGTACCAGCTGGAGGTTCGGTTGGTGAATTTCTTATCTTCTTGCAACCATGAGGCAATTACCCAGCTGGTGTCATGGCACTCGTAGAATTTCACAATGAAATAAATATTCAACCACTCCTCAGGGTCTCTAATCCTGTATTACTTCTGGACCTCCACTGGAAGAAAAACTCCGACACACTCACCATTGTCATCATTGATTAGGCACTTCTGCATGTATGTATGGTCGATGAGACATTGCAACATATCTATACATGGGAACATAGGGGTTATGTTTTCTACCATGTGCAGGTACAACCGTTGGATATTTGGGAATACCTGGTCATCAAGCGCTCTCACATCTAGGTCACTATGTGGGGTGTATTCAGGGAATTCCTCCTAGCTGATATTCTTGAAGAGTTATCCCCAATGTGGGAGTGTCGTCTTGGTCTCTGTGCTTGCCTCTATGTCACCGAAGGCTGGAGGTTGAATGAAATCCTTCTTTGTGGATGTTTTAATAACCGGTTCTGGTCTTGGAGAAAATTCTAACTGTTTTGTTGCCCTTGGAGAAGAGCCTTCTCCTACCTCTGGTTCTTTCATATTGGGCACCCTCGACGATTGCTTATTGGTTGGATTTCTCAGATCATTGCTCTTGCAATCAAAAGCAATCCTTTAGGGCCTATGTACAGAGCAACATTAGATTAAAATGTATATATTAAGTGAAAAAATAGAAAATCTAGACTGGTACATACTTGTAGCGCTTGCTAAACCTGGTTGTTTGATACTCATAGGATCTCGAGAGATTTTGAATTTCTCTTCTCGCTTCTATGGATGCTCTGAAACACCTTTGTGCACAAAATGATTTTTTTTACAATGGCCGAAGAGAATTTAAATGGGTAAGAACTTACCGCGTTGTATCAACCAATTAGTTGAGGTGATGAGTGGAATTCAAACAAATTTGTCGCTAAATCCCTAAAACTTGAATTGATTGTGGGTTGACGGTGGAGGTGTGGAGGGTGATGTTTTCTATTGGTAATTTCAAATAGATGTTTTTATTCGCACATGAAGTAGAAACTAATGTGATATTTGACATTAATTAACCTCTTAAAATCTCAGAATCCAATCGTATCTAGCATTAAAATGCCCCACCGTGTCACTTTCTTAGTGGGTGGATCGGGGATTGACAATGTGTTATGAATGTTTTTGTTGATATCCTTTCACAAAAAACCTCTGATGCCGATCGACTTCATCGTACGGTGCTGATGTGGAAAACTAACTCAGAGGTGTGACTTGGACCTGAGGAACCAAAAGTGACTCGGGGTTCGTCTAGGCCGTACGGTTCTCCAGTCGGGAAAATATACATGATGTTAAAGACTAGTAACTGAATTCGCGTAAATTAGTTGGAGTCGATTCTTTTTCCAAGTTATGCATTCTAAAATAAACCTGGGTTTTCTGATGCTGAAAAGGTATCGGGGATAAACCTATCACGTATTTTCCTTTGGGTTATCTTCTTCAAAAATTCACTAATGCTAAAGCGCTTCAGGATTCGGTGATCATGGAAAACTCTTTAGCATGGTCGAAATGTTAGTCGTGATTTAGTTTTCTCTGATTTCGACAAGCGCATTGGGTATCGGCTATCAACGATATCGTTTCCTCCTTCCTTAACGTTCACTCCCTTTTCCTTTTACCGATGTCGAAGGGGATCGACTATCGACAAGTTCCATGTGTGATACTTGTCGTGAAACAAAAATTCCCTTCCATCGATACTGATGAAGATGGGTGCTTGATGATTGAGGCTTTCCGAGTGTTTCCTTTTCACCTCTTAATTCCTTCCGATGTCGAATCTTGAGCACGTCGGGTGAAGTGTTTTGGATGTTGATTCCTTACTTAAATGTTAATCCCTTTTAATTCATGGATTTTCATAAGGTTAAACAAACTTGAATAGCTAATGATTTTTAAGAGAAAAAGAAAATTCACAACATTTATCAACAGAAAAGTGAATTCAGATAGTGCAAAATTAAGTGGTACCCAAAAAGTGAAAAATTTCCATATTCTTTTTAGGGTGTGTTGAGTGCTCAACACCATGTTCGATGCCTGAACTTCTTACGCATAGGGATAAAATGAGCACTCTTCTTCAAAGTGTCAACTACCATGAAAATTGAGTCGTGCCTCGCTGTAGTTAGCGACAATCCAACAATGAAATCTATTGAAATGACCTCTCATTTCAATTCTAGAATAGCGTGTGGTTTTAGTAATCCTTACGGATGTATATGCTTAGCCTTCACTTCCTAACATTCTAGAAATATTTCCATGTAGTTGACTATGACTTCCTTAATTCCTTTCCAGAAGAATAAGAGCTTAAGGCCTGTCCTCATCTTCATGACTCATGGATGAGCCATGCACACTGCTCTATGAGTTTCATATAATATCAAAAATTCTCAAAACATCATTGGGCGGTAAGTAAATCCAGTTACTGCATATCATTGATCCATCGTTTTCCACAGTCTATCCCTCAATTTGGTACCAACATGGTGTCGTGTCCAAGAGAGTTCCTTAACCTCGTACACCAGTCATCGTCATGCTATAGTTAGAATCGTTTCATGAAGATTTATCTGAAGAGGCCCCCTCTGAAAACATGTGTGGTCTCCAACTCAACGCATTCACAACTCTATTTATGGTCCCTTTTATGCAAGTAATCTCAAAAATGTACTCGCTAAGTAGTTATGACCAATGCCTTTGTTGCACGTTGAAGTCACTTTGTGTAATAAGGTGTTGCGAACCACAGTGGTCTGGTTTTTTTTGTTCAAAATTTCATCCAATCAAGTAGTGTCCCAACACTCTCAAGGCATACACAATGGCTAATAACTCCAAGTCATGTGTCGCATAGTACTCCTCATGATTCCTTAACTTTCTAGAGATGTAAGCGATCAATCGACCTCTAACATCAAGACTCTGCCTAATCCTTCCTTGTATGTGTCTATGCATACCAAGAAGTCCTCGACCATGTCAAGGAATTTTAGTATCGACGCTTTCATCAAAATATCCTTGAGCCTTTGAAATGATTCTATGCATTTCTCAGTTCCAACAAACTTCTTATTTTTCTTTTGCAACTCTGTAATTGGATTTGCTATCTATGAAAAAACCCTTGATGAACCATCGATAATATTCTTCTATACCCATGAAGCTATGCACTTCTGGGGCATTCATCAGTGTAGGTCATTCCATGATATCCTCTACCTTCAATGGTCCACAACGATACCTTCGTCGAAAATGACATGCCGAAAAAAAAATATCATTTCGACAGTTTCCCAAAATAATTTTTTCTCTTGTAGACACTGTAGTACCAGGCGAAAAAGTTCATCCTGGTCTCCTTCGTCCAATATTATATCGAAATATCATTAATGAGTACTTGAAAAAACTTGTTCGAGTGTTCGTAGAACACCCCGTTCATTAATATCATGAATACCCTTGGGGCATTTTTCAATCAAACAATAACTCGTAGTGTCCAAACCTCATCTTAAACGCAGTCTTAGGAATGTATTCCTCTTTTATCTGTAACTGGTGATACCTTGATCTCAAGTCGATCCTTGAAAAAACCGATGCGCCCTTCATCTTATAAACAAATCCTCTATCCTTGGCAATAGATATTGGTTCTTGATCGTCGCCTTGTTCAATTGATTTTATTCAAGGCAGAGTCTCTACGACCCATCCTCCTTCCATATGAAAATAATAGTTGCACCCCAAAGTAACACACTTGGACATATAAGTCCTAGTTCCAATAACTCTTTAGTTCCATTTTCAACTCATGTAACTCAGGGGTCGACATATGATAAGGTGTTCTTTCTATAGGTTAGGTTTCAAGTTTTGGGTTGACTATAAATTCCATCTTTCCTTTGGCAGCAACCCAATAACTCTTTTGGGAACATGTTCACAAACTCTCATACTACCAGAAGGTCTTCTAATCCTTTCACCAATCCCTTTTCATTCAGC
This sequence comes from Picea mariana, assembly GCA_032191745.1. Classification (NCBI taxonomy): domain Eukaryota; kingdom Viridiplantae; phylum Streptophyta; class Pinopsida; order Pinales; family Pinaceae; genus Picea; species Picea mariana. The sequence continues at coordinate 22,092 of JASDQU010207269.1, forward strand.
GCTAGTAATGCATAAGCTTGCATCGCTTGCGCATACTCCTCTATAGCTATAGGGAGAGGATGAACCTCATGAATACGTCATGTTTTCTTCCTACAATCACTCTTCTCCTTCCCTCATCGTCGGCTCAACTCAACCACTTCGCCTCACTGTTGAGCATTGCATCATGAAATTCCAACCAGTTCATGCTTATCATGTCGTCATAAGATCTTAATTTTGTGATGTAGGTTGAACTTCGTTACAATATTCCCCATGTTGAAGAGATAGTTCATATCCATTCCTCCAACCATCCGGTTGGCACTCGACACCACTTTTACAAAACTAAACTCATCCGGTCCAATTCCCTTACCTAATCCAATAAGCTTGGTACTATAATAGAGCTCTCTATAGCACCGGGATCTAACAAATACTAAAATTTTGGTTGGCAATGGTACCTAACGCCTCAAGCACATTGGACTAGTGCTCGGCCTAGTGGTTATTCACCAAGGTCATGAATCCTATGGGCCTTTCCCATATTCAGAATGGTATTATGTACTGTGACTCGACCACTCTGGCCCTCTCAACTGGACATTCACACTGCTAATGTGGATCTCAACATGTCCAACATCCGGTCTTTGGTCTAGTACTCTAGGTCTCCAAACTAGTAGTTGCTAGCCCACCAGCCTAAGACCCTAATTGTTTCCACTAAATAGGCCAAACCGTTGTTGTTGCTGAAGAAGTGGTCCCCTATAGGTGGTGTTAGCAATCCATAAATTTTGTCCGGCTGATAGAAAAATGACAAAGGTAACTATTTCAACCAGATTTAGAGCTGAAGCACTAACTTGCTCAACTCAGAGAGGGCTCTCTCGTGTCACTTGATGTTTCTTTGGAAATAAATGTCTAGATTTGGTTTTTTTGGGGGGTTTTTAATAAATTTGCTGGCAAGGAAGGGGAGGAACACTTTGGGCTATGGAGTCAAAATTCTAAAATTGAATGAAAACATTGACTCACCTATAGAACTCTCTAGAGGATAAAGGCTAAATGAGGCAATGAATCTGAGTTATAACTTCAATTTAATTAGAGTGGTAAGAGGAAAGAGAAATAGACAACTGCATCAGAGCATTATAGGAATGAATTATGAATTAGCTAAGAAGAAACATAAACAATTTAAATTGCTTAAGACAAGAGCATCAAATGATGAAATTGGGGCCTTTAACCCTCCAATTTAAACAAAAGAAAAATGTATATGGAATAAAAGATCACAGGAAACACATAAAATGAGTGAAAACAAAAATCATATCACCACCATTAGAATCTTTTCATAGAGACTTCAAAGCTATTGCATATGTATTCAATTCAGCCCCAGAAAATTGCAATGAAGTTCAGAACAACCAGAACTGTGCCCTTGCACTTCTTCCTACCATTAATACACTCATAACCTCTAATACTTATACAATTCAAGTTCCTTCAGTGTGCAACCCGTTACAATAACTAAAATGAAATGTTTCAGCTTCTACAATGATTACAAATGACAGTTTTCAGAAAAAAATGTTCCATGATCCCTGCAGATTCCTTTGATACTCCAGCTCCTTCCTCTTCCACGTTCTATTTGGAATGTCACTTATACTCTTTCAAATCTAATTCATTTATCCATATTCTCATTAAACATTTGGGAATAATATGTTTGAATAAAAATAATTCCCAAATATTTTCTATCCTGTAGAATTATATTTCCATAATTTAATTCATGCTTGTGGTCTTTAAAACCATGTATTGTTTTTCCCAATTCACCATTTCACTGTAAAAAACATTTAATGTTTTTCCAATTTACTGTTTCACTGTGGAAAAACATTTACTGTGTGTTTTTTCCAGTTTACTGTCTTTGGTAAAATACCTTTTATCTTCTTCTTTTACTTGTATAAATCTTTGGATAAAGAATTATCCAAGTCTCCCTTCACGTGCATCTTACCTCTTAAATCTTACCTCTGTAAAACCTTTTCACGGTGAGGAGGAATTTCATTTATTAGAAATTCCATATTTCTTGTTGAAATGGACTCACATTAAACATATCATAAATGGTTCATTTATTACATTAGGCTTTGGCTGGAGTGGTTTAATCCAAACTGATTTTACCTGCGATGTGCTCCATGTAAAAACATGTGTCCACAAAATAAACCAGGGTAGTTTTTCTCGGCTCGCCTTCACATAATTAACCTCCTCTCTATTTCAATCCCCAATATGTATGTGCGCACTCCATCCAACCTTTGACTTTTCCGCATTATAAATTGAGATTTGTGCCCATGATATGATTTGATGTGATTCCATAAATTAAATATTGGATTAAATATTAATATAAATATTTTAATATAAAAATATTTATATTAATAATAATAAACCTCTTTTTTCTATTTTCTAAGGACTTTGGGCATATGAGGCTTAACACATGACTTTGTGGGTAGGATTGGGGTGCTTAATAAAGGAACATTTTTTATTTTCAATGAGAATATGAAAATAAGGGTAATAATGAATGAAGTGATGGAACTAAGGGATTTAGATAAGAATTAAGGCTAGGTATAGGCTTGGGATATTTGCCAATTTTTGACTCATGGAGTACATGACCATTTTGGATGATCCATTGGGTGAAGGATTTAGGTGATGGGAGCTTGACGAAGCTGGTGAAAAATTCTTAAAATCTTAGTGGAAAGATAACACAAGGACAAGTTTCTTTGGAAAAATAATATGCAGATTAGTAGGTGATAATACCATCAACTTCCGATATCGGGGGTTAGAAAAAATGGTTTTGAGTAGACCTCTTTTCTCCCTGATGTACATCTGGTGTCACCACACATCCACAAAAAGAAACTGTGGTATTTTCCCTAGCCCTCTCTCACATAATTAAACCTCGTGTTATTTCATTTCCCGATATGGATCTTGGTCGTTGATCTGTGCCACTCCATGATCTATGGTCCATCAGGACCCACCTTTTGTGCCTCCGCTATATTGGCCCTTCTCTGCCAGATGTAGCCTAGTCCTCCAAATCACACCGTATCTCTACACTACTTTAGTCATCTTCTAAATCTGAAATTTATAGTCCATACTGAATTTTTATGGTGATAACATAGGCTCCTATTGGGGAAGCTATCCTCCAAGTGAGGTAGCAAAGAAATCATAGACCCAGTTCCTCATCCATTGGGCTGCTTCAAAAAGATGTCTGTGTACCCTGCTTTGACCTATCACCAGTGTTTGCTGAAAACCAAATTCTACACACTGCTCTTAATTGGATACTGAACACTGAATATAGTGTTGAAAACTGACTGTACACAATACTGGAAATCTAAAATGAAAAATGCTTGACCAACAAGATTATTCACACACTCCTACCTACTCTAAAAATGCTGAAATGAATACTCAATAAAGTTATGCTAAAGTGCCAATGCAGCCAATCAAGCAATTGGCTTCTCAATTTTTCTATGATCACATCTTTCCTAATCTCGCAGACAAATGTAAAAGATGGTAGCTGAAAAAAAAATTGAATCCAAAATATGAGCTTATGAATGAAACAAATTCCTCCTTCACTGAAGATTGTAATAGGATGGCCGCAGGATCTTGAAAACCATGAAAAATCATTTCTTCTTGATGAGAAAAAAATTAAAGACAAGCCTCTTTCATAAGTGTTTGTTGTTTTTTCTCTATTTCTTTTGTTTTGAGAGTATTTTCAAATGAAATGGAAGCAATAGGTTTTTCTACTCTTCCATGCATATCAACAAAAATATTCATACATTATTGAACATATTCAAATGTGAAAACCATATTATGTTCATCAAGGCTATCCTCTTGTTCATCAAACAATTATGATTTGGTTTCATTAAACTTTTGGAAATTTGTTTGAGGAATGTCATTTTGACTTTCAAATGAACGAATGGAAATAAATTCTTGTTCGTAACCTTCTTGAAAATGTGAAAAGATAATAGCATGCACTATTTCACTGTCTAGATTTCCCATGGATGTATTTTCAAAACCATGATTTTCAAATGAATCAAATAAAACAACTGCCTCTTCATTATATTTTTGTATTTTTGATTGAAATATGGCATATGTTGTTTTGTTTCTTTCCTGAAGCTCTATGTCATTTGTTTGTTCATTGTTGGAAGTTTCCATAGATGCATTTTCAGAATACTCATCCATGTCTAGGCCACTTATAATTTGAACAACCATATCATTCATATGGGGATAAAGACAACCTTGAAACACTTTATCTTGTTGAATATCTTCATCAAGTTCGGGATAAGGAAAATGACTTTTAACAACAATTTATTGATCAACTTCATCTTCAACCAAAGGAGGGGCTACTATTTGTTGTTGGTATGAATATTCATAAAGGAATTCTATGATTTCATCATTCATACACTCTTCATTTCCAAAAACATTTTCAAGGTACTTAATGAAATGTTCACAAAATTCACAACAATCTTCAAACACCAAGGATGAAGAATTAAATTCTCCATAATGCTTAAAGAACGTTATATGGAAATCTTTAAGAGAGTATAAGATGCCTCGTTTTAAACCTTCATACCATAATCTTGCTTTCCCCTCCAAAGTATCCATAAAAAATTTCATCAAACAATCCTCATGAAATTCTACCCCCAACTTACATATGTGCATGTGAAATCTAATCAAGTGCAAGGTAGCATCATTTCCTTTCCCATCTTCGAATTTAGGAAAATATTTTTTCCAATTTATGTGAGGAATATGATTTGGAAATCCAAGAATATGAGATCAATTCATTGGAGCATATCATGTAGATATTGAACTCATCTTCAGATAGTGGAGTCACCAATGATGTATTGGAAGCTGGATTCTGCATTGAGAGTGGAGTCGCTAGTGAAAATTTAAATTTTTGGATTCTTCTACTAGTGGAATCACCTTCAAATTGATTTTTTGATGTGTGGAGTCTTCAGAGAAGGGATACAACCAATATGTGTCTAAGTGTCTGCTACTCTTTGACCTTAGATCTCAACCATGTCATTCTTTCCCAAGGAATTTTTTTCAATTTTGTCCTTGGCAACGACGCCAAAATGATAGCACTCTGTAAATTTTGTCCGATTGATAGACAAACGAAAGATGTAACTATTTCAACTAGCTTTAGAGCTGGGGCACTAGCCTGCTCAACTCAGAGAGGGATCTCTCATGTCACTTGATGTTTCTTTGGAAATCGGTGGCTAGATTTGGTTTGTTTTGGGGGTTTTTAATAAATTTGTTAGCAAGGAAGGGGAGGAACACTTTGGGCTATGGAGTCAAAATTATGAAATTGAATGAAAACATGGACTGGCTTGCAGAACTCTCCAGAGGATAAAGGCTAAATGAGGCAATGAATCTGAGTTATAACTTGAATTTAATTAGAGTGGTAAGAGGAAAGAGAAACATACAACTGCATCAGCGCATTATAGGAATGAATTCTGAATTAGCTAAGAAGAAACATACACAGTTTAAATTGCTTAAGCCAAGAGAATCAAATGATGAATTCTGGGCCTTAACTCTCCAATTTAAACAGAAGAAAAATGTATATGGAATAAAAGATCACAGGAAACACACACAATGAGTGAAGACATAACTCATATCACCACCATTAGAGTCTTTTCATAGAGACTTCAAAGCTACTGCATATGTATTCAATTCAGCCCCAGAAAATTACAATGAAGTTCAGAACAACCAGAATTGTGCCCTTGCACTTCTGCTCACCATTAATATACTCAAAACCTCTAATACTTATACAATTTGAGTTCCTTTAGTGTGCAACTGGTTACAATAACTGAAATGAAACGTTTCAGCTTCTACAATGATTACAAATGAAAGTTTTCACAAAAAACATTCCATGATCCCTGTGTTGGAACTGTTTTTTTACAGACAGTGTAGACTTGTCATTGATGGCAAGTACAGTAGTGATGCTGGCTTAAGTACAACAGTGAAGCATACATCGGAATCTTTTAAGGATTCGAGGAGAATAATCTCAGGAGGAATAACGTTCTTATACACGCAAGAAGCACAGGAAAGAGACCGATCTCACTCAGAAATCCCGACAACTATTGGATCGGGAGAAGCTGCGCAGATGTTAAGTGCAGGAGTTGGCGTGCAGAAGAAGTGATCTGAGCCGTTAGATTAGAAGAAGACACCTGACAGCCATTAGATCTGTAGAAGCTGCGAGGGGGATAAGCCATTGGAGAATTGGGGATCGGGACTTAAATGTCCAGTTCAATTGACATCGAAAACCCCGAAATCACGATATGCGATTTCACGATTTGATCACATATGTTAAATCAAGCAGCGATCAGGACCATCCACGTGTAGACAGGAGGCTTCATCGGAGAA
>JASDQU010207270.1:0-23134 GCA_032191745.1 Picea mariana
AAACATTATGTGGTTTTCTCCCACTTCGGGTTTCCACGTAAAACACTGGTGTACTGTGTATGTGTATGATTGTTCATTTGTTCATTGCTCATTATTGGATGATAATTCTACATCGATATAACACTTGGATTGTTTGGTTTAAAAAGGATTATAATTTCTCTATTAATGATTCACCCCCCCTCTCAGTAATCCAACATGTGCTAGGAGTGAAATCTTCTCCTTGATGGACAATTTATCCGGCTATAATCAAATCAATATTTTACCTGCGGATCAACATAAGACTACTTTTATTTTCCTTTGGGGAACCTTCGCATATCAGAAAATACCTTTTGGTCTCAAAAAAGTTGGTGCGACTTTTCAACGCGCTATGTCTTATTCTTTTCATGACATTAAGCACATTGTACAACCCTGCCTGGACGATCTACCGGTGCATTCTATGCATCGTCAATATCACCCGACACATATACGGGCCATTTTATTACGTTGTTGTTATTATTGCATACGATTGAATCCACACAAATTTGTTTTTTCTGTGGAGTTCGGATGAATTCTTGGATTTATAGTGTCTATACATGGGATTAGAGTAGACCCTTTGAAGGTTGAGGCTATCCTCAATTTACCTCCTCCTTCCACACTACGCCAAATCCAAAGTTTGCAAGGGAAGGCAAATTTTTTACGTCAGTTCATTCTCAAATATGTTGAATTAACGAAATGATTTACTCAGCTTCTTAATAAAGGTTATGATTTTGTATGGGATGACACTGCCAACAAAGCCTTTGAAGCTTATAAACTCTCCTTGACCCGTACACCACTTTTTTTTCCACCTGATTATAGTCGATATTATTTCATGTACTTAGCTACTTAGGACTCTACCATTGCTATGGTTATAGTCCAAGAGGATGATTTGCATGATGAACATGTTATATACTATTTAAGTCAAAGTCTCATGACCACTAAAACGAAATATTTACATGTGGAGAAACTAGGCTTGGCAACTATTCAAGCTGTTGAACGTTTTCATCACTACATATTATTACACAAAACCATATCCATTTCCAATTGCAACCCCATGCAACACATCCTTACTCGACAATTGTTTGGGGGCAAATACTCAAAATGGATAGTTATTCTCCAAGAGTTTGATTTGGAGTTTGAGTGCTCCAAGTCAAAAAATTCTTTGGTTTTTGTCGAGTTGATATGTGACCTTCCCTCTATTGAAACATAAACTATGGCAGAAGATTCCCTTCCTGATGAATCTCTCTTTTTGATCAGTTTTTACGACATATGGTATGGAGACATTATCATATATCTCCAAACCCAAACTTTCCAGCATGATCTTTCTAGTACAGATCGTCGTCGTATTTGGTATCAAGCCCGTCAATACATTATCCTTGGTGATACCCTTTACTGTCATTGTATTGATTCCATATTTCGACGATGTCTCACCTATGATGAAACTGAGAAAGCTTTGAATGCCTATCATTATGGAGCATGTGGTGGTCATATGTATAGGTATGCCATTGTCCAAAAGATCTTACGAGCTGGTTATTTCTGGCCTTCATTGTTTAAGTATTTCATTACTACCGTCCAAAAATGTCACGCTTGTCAAACATACAACAATAATATCCAATCTCATCCTGCTCCCTTACACCCTGTAGTTTCCATTGGTCCATTCACTAAATGGGGCATTGACTTCATGACATGTAACCCTCACTCGTCCGAGGGGCATGGATACATCATCGTAGCCATGGATTATTTCACTAAGTGGGTTGATACGATGCCTACATTTGATAATACCGGGAAAACTGCAATGCTATTCATATTCAATAATATCGTTACTAGATTTTGTGTCCCTAAATCCATCGTCACTGACCATGGTATCCATTTTCGCAATTTCATGATGTCTAAACTTACCGAGAAGTTGGGTCTTCGACATGAAAACTCAACCCCTTATTATCTGCAGGCCAATGGTCAGGTTGAAGCAATCAACAACGTTCTCACTACTATGCTTCGATGAATGGTAGGAATTCAGAAGTCAATTTGGCACACGATGCTCTTCTCAACATTATGGGCCTATTGGACATCCGTTAAGTCTTCCACGAGGTTCACACCTTTCCAATTAGTATATGGTATTGAATAAATTCTTTCGATTGAATATGAAATCCCATCTTTGAAACTAGCTATCAAACTTCTCCCTAACACCTCAGCTAAAAAGGAACATCTCTTGTATTTGATGAAATTAGACGAGACTCATCATGATGTTTCCTTAGTCATTGAAACACAAAAAAATGTGTCAAATATCAATATGACAAGCATGTCAAACCATGTGTATTTTCTGAGGGTGATTTGGTTCTCCTTTACGAACAAAATCGTGACTTACTAGGGGCCGGTAAATTCGAGCCTGTGTGGCGAGGCCCTTATATTGTGAAACGAGTGTTGGAGAAAGGGGCCTATGAGCTGGTAGATTATGATGGAATTCCTTTGATTGAACCCAGAAATGGGCTTTACTTGAAGAAGTACTATGCTTAAACCATTTTTGCATGAGTGTTGTGTATTTTTAGTGTATCATACTCTTGTGTGATTTTTCGTTTTTGGTTCCGCCTTTCCTCTGCTTACCTTGCATTGTGCTTGGTTTCCAGATGTCGGTGTCTTCACTACCCTATATCGGCTTTGCTGATGGTGTTAGTTGCAGTACTCAAAACTTAGTGTTTGCTGCTTGGGCAATCTATGCACCTACGAATGAATTGATCAGTCTACATGGTGTTTGCCTTGGTTGGGAAACTAACAATATTGCGGAATACAGTGCAGTTATCGAGTTGTTAACTGACTTTGTTTCACTCGGCATCTACCATCTTATTGTCCAACTTGATTCACATTTAGTAGTACTACAGTTGAGTAACATTTATTCCATCTGAAGTCCTACTTTGTTAAGGGTATATTTAAGAATTTGCCTCTTGGAAAAACATTTTGATTACATTGAATATCAACATATTCCTAGATGTCTAAATACATTGACAGATGCATTGGCTAATTATGTGTTAGACATACATTTGAGACATTTATAAACCCACTCACACTATTTACAAAAACAAGTTAGTCAGTAGGAACTTTATATTTATAACGATAAAAGTTACAAAAAAGTGTTTGTCCAAAGACCAAAATATCAAAAATTTAATCTCATAGCTTCATCTACAAAAAGAATCAAGGATATTTCTTGTTGTAACAAGCAACTACACGTGATACTTTACGGATCAGTCGAATGATATATGCATATACGCCAACTGTGTGGCGTTGATAGTGCCTAGGAAGTTCATCCACTATGGCATCATGGGCATTCATCGTCAGTCCCTCCAGGTTCTTTTCAATAGCCTCAAGATCCGTGACAAATACTCCTTCTACAACACCTCTCTCTCCTCGCCTCTGGATGGGAGATGATCTTGGAGGACAATAAGGCCCCACATTTGCATTATTAAGAGCACTTGATTAGTCTTGGATAGATGACACAATTTTTTTTATATATAATTAAAATATCAAAAACGTTATATAAACACAAATTTCCTTCTTACCTATGTCCCCCCACTAATATCCCTCAGGAAGAGCTATATCAGGATCCCCATGGAAATCCATCCCGACATATGCTTAGTCTTCCACCATGAGTAGCTGATTCCTCAACTATTGGAAGAAAATATCGTCATACTTGACGATAGGAATGCCACCATGACGAGCCATTAGATACACCCACCTCTTCATCCGTGGATCTTGTGGAGTGGGCATACCCCACTCCACTTGTAGACGGAGGACAAGAACTCTTTCCAAGAAGAAGGACACCAAAATGGACTCGTATCGAAATTGTTTCAACCGACTGTTTCGGCACTTCGTGAGTTGTTTTTCATGATTTTCAGGACACCCTCACACCAGTTGAATACCCTGGGTTTCATGCACTCTATCGCATACTGAAAAATGGATTTGGAAATCCATATGGGGAGCTACACTCCTTGCCATGCGAGCAATGGTGTAAAGGATGGTCCACAATGGTAAATCCTGGACATCTTTGATGGCCACCTTGCTACTATTGTTTTCTGTAACAGGCACACAAGGATGGTGAACATAGTAATCCATAGGTTCTTCTCCACCCTTGATTCTTGTGCGTGATACCTGTAAACCAAGACGATACAAACCTATCATAAATTAGATATCCTCTATATCCAATGTGAGTGTATGAGCACCCATGCGAAAGGCTTGTTCGTTCACATCCCACATGTGAACCAAATACTCTAGCAACCTCAATTGGGCTCTCATGCCCTAAATCCTGAAAAACTTGAGTAACCCACATTGCCTTAGAGCCATAATTGTGACCAGGTCATTCCCGACAAAATAATCCTCTTCCTCATGCTCTCGCTCACGCCACTCGAGCATCTTGACCAAGGAAATTCTGCCAAAGAACATTAAAAGAAGATTAGAAACATAAAAAATTCATTCCTGGAGGTTTTCTAGTTAAATTTCTCTTTTCAAATTTTTGATTGCGGTCGTCGCAGGGTTGCGCTTTCATGCAGAGTGACGTCGTCGCACCCTGTCTATGGGGTCTCCTGCGATGATCCAAGATCGTCGCAGTTCACGATATACTTGACTTGCGACGATCTCAACGTGCAGTTAGCCCCAAAAAATCGACCTAAGATCCAAATTTAACCTATGAAAACAAAATTTGAAACCATGAAAGGATAAAAAAGAAGAAGATTACCTGTTTGATGAAGACGGTTCACAAAATGATCCACCACATGCTCTGAAATCGACAGTTGAAATTTGGGGATAAAAGAGGGTTTTGGGGCACTATTTGCGTAAATTTGCAAATGAAATGGTAAAATGGTGTTTTGGCATATTTTATTGATTTTTACCACTTTTTATTGAAAAATTAAATTATTTTTATATTTTATCCATGCCCTAAAATCTAACCAACTTTACAAAGTGTTGACTATTGCAGATTAAAAGGTCTAGGGACGAGACATTTGAACATAGATCCACCCATTTTTATTTGTTTTTGCATATTTTTCTTATGTACAGATGATTTTAGGGTTTTTTAGGAAAAACTCTGAGCACAGTCTTAATTCTTTCTCACGCTTGTGAAACCATGGGAATGTAATCGAGTAATATTTTGTTGTTTTTTTGAACTCGCATTGGTAATATGAACAATGAAACTTATGGAGTAACCTTTAAGCTCTTTTCAATCTCCCTAAACATGAAAAGATGGCCGAGCGACCTTTTTCTTTTCACTCTCATAAAAGTATTTGAAGAAAACATATGATGAGAGGTAGGTTATCTCTTTTTCGGTCTCGTCAGACTAACTTATGAAAAAGGACCTTATGGAGTTCTCTTTAAGTGTTTTTCAGACTCTCTAAAAATGAAAAATCCCTGCGTTTTCTTTCTTTGGACTCATTAAACAAACATTGAAAGACCCATATGGGATCGAACCACTCCTTCTTAGGGTTTGTTAAACATACTTTAAGGGACTCGTCCGAATGATGAGCTTACATTTACAAGCATATGGTATCCTTCTCAAGCTTGGGTAAAAATAAAGAGGTACTCGCTAGAAATGGTGGGGGAAATTGGGAAAGAAATGTGTTTATGTATTTGTGTTAGTGGCAGTAATAGTCTCTCTTGAACATGACACACCCCTTCATCATTATATCCGGGTTGGGAAATCCATTTGTCTCTTGTTTGACCATCTACATGTTCATATGTTGTGTCCTCCTTGAGTCAATTCTACCAAGACAACTGTTGTGTCATTCATATGTTCAAGAGAAGTCCAACCTAAACAAGCCTCCTATCGAGTCAACCATTTGTAGTTATAAATTTTCTACCATGTCGGCCTTCCCTGAGTCGATTCTGAATCAATTCATACTCTTATCTACTTCAAATCTGTAACATATTTCATGTCATTGATGGGGGATACATCAAGGCCCTCCTATGATGATTCTTTTCTTGACGACTTGAACTCATTGTCCAGGAACAAGATTTAGAAATCATTTAGTACCTTAGAGCCTGCATGCCTCAATGGCAGGTTTATTCGCTTTCAAAAATGGATTTACATCATTAACCCCTTATTGGAAGAGTCCATCGAGTGTTCGAATTCAACTCATTTATTCACATTCGTTGGATTGTACTAGGGTACCTTGAGAGTCATTGACATCAATGATGATTTCCCTCGCACTTGTTAACAATTTTCATTAATGACCAGTAATCAAGTGGTTTATACCATGTTCGACTTCGACACCTGTAATCACATGGCTAGATTTGTACTTAGAGATGATGGAAATCAAGATCCTGGATCTCATCATCTTGGTCTAGGTTGTGACGGATTATTCATAAGTTTGTACTGACACATAGATCCATTGTGTATGTCTTGTGGATATGTCCAAATTTGAATTGTTTTAGAGCATAGATCCACAATGTATTTCTGGTGGCTATGCTGAATCATGATGCCATGGATCCACAGTGTATACTTAGTAGACATGACTCACTTGAAACTTATGATTAGAGTCACTTTTAGTTTGAGAAAGGGAATGCCTACCTCAGAAGATGGTATGTTATTATGCAGATGCTTGGTTGTTTTCAGGTTCCCGATCGATGTGCTCCTTGTTTTCGACACACACATTCTACAAAGTATTTCAGTTGTCATGAATTCCAGTTTCATACATTGGGGGGAGTTCTGTTACACATTATTTTGGTCACCTCAGTGATCAACTGACAACATGTGCTCATGTTCCCTAAAAATATTAAAAGAGACTTTCTCCATGAGAAAAGTGGTTTTCTTTTCCTCTTTCAAAACTATAACAAGGAAGGTCGTCACACCCTGTTGTATGCATGGGGTGTAATGATTCCTGATCATCGCACTCTACACTAAAAATGGACTGCGACATCATCGCATGCTGCCTGTGCATAGGGTGCGATGATGCTTAAGCAAAGGAAAAGTCAAAATTCATGAATCTTCTAAAAGGGAATATTCTAGAATATGAAGTGGCATCTGATCAGTTTCGATCTTACTCGCTTCTCCGATTTAGTGGGATCATCCTAATCCCCTCATCCATCTCTCTTTTACCCTATATAAAGAGGGATATCTTATGGAAAATGCTAAGGTTTTGCAAGGGATTGCATATGCATGAATATTTCTACTACAGATTATACTTGAGAAATTTGCTTTAGTTCTCTAAGTCAAATTATGGATCTTCTTCATCAAAGGCATTGAAGAAAAGGTGTTTTTGTTGGAGAAAAGAGCCATTGAAAGGGGACCTTGCAAAATCAAGGCATGGGTTGTATTCTCCACTTTCCATTTAATATAATGCAACAATACATTTATTCCCTATAAAGGTGTCTTAACTTTTATTGTATAACTCCTTGATCTTATACATAGAATTCATTGGAATATATATAGTATTGTTCTCTCTCTTTGTTGGTTTGTGCTTCTTAAACAAGTTCACCATCCTGCAAACTCAAATAAGGAGCTACAAGGATGAAACTAGTGAGGATCAAGCGTCGTTTAAAAGGTTTGTCAATCGTACCTCTCTAAACTAGTTTATATGGCAATGAAGTATAAGGTGAAGTTTTCAGTATGCCTTATTTTTTTCTAGCTTTCTGTGGAAGTTAGGGAGATCAGTTTGTGTTCGCACTTACCGATTAGTCTGATAATACCACCCAACCATAGGAAAAGCTACACAAATATCTGCTACATTCAACCACCCCCGAGCTAGGGTATGATGCCATGAGAGGATATCTGGTTTTACAACAAGTTTTCAAAGAGCATGTATTACATCTGCAATTTTTTTTCTATTCTATCAAACTAGGAAATTCTCCTTCCCTTCTCCAGTTCTCAAGATTTCCCCCAACCACGTGTCTATGTTTGTGTCTTCTCTCCCCTCTTTATTGTCCTCCTCCCTTCCTTTCGTTTATTCTTCCTCAAGACCTCATGGGTCGTTTTAGAAGTTTCTCGATGGGTATGTTTCTCATTCCTTCATTGATTCTCAAAGGGGACTACCCAACTACCATCCTGACTGGTAATCAAATTTCTAGGCTAAGGACATTTCAGGGTCTGCATTTGTTTTAATTTGACAGGGTAATTCCTGGAAGGGTCATTTCAACTAGTAATATCTTCCCTCTTGCACCATTTCTTTCATGACATCATAACCTGTGAATTCCATCTCTTCAATAGTAGTTCAACATTTTCTTGTTTCATTAATAACAAAATTTTACAATACATAATTTATCAAAGGTCCATTGTCTTTCAATAATCATATATATAACAAGGATGCTTATAGTTTTCATGGTCATGATACTAATTATATTTACATAATGGGGGAAATAGATGTGTTATAATCCCCTCCCCCTTAAAGGAATACCACCCTCAATGTTCTATCTGCTGCAAAAACTCTATATACATAAGTGAACAAAAAAGGGTATGCAAGTTTCATGGCATCCTATCGTTCCCATATAGCTTCATCGAGACCAAAGTGTTTCCACTGCGCCTTGACTTGTGCAACGGTTCTATTCCTGATATGGATTTCTTTCCTGTCTAGGATGCACTATGGTTCTAACAGGAATTCTCCCTTTGGCTCCACCTAGATCATATACCAGTCAATTATGTGAGCAGAATCATGTATATATTTCTTTAACAATGAAACATAGAAAAAATTATGTGCTTTCACTATGGGAGGTAAAGCTAATCTATAATATACAGGTCCCACTCTATATATAATTTCAAAAGGTCCACAAAACTAAGGTGGCATCTTGACACATGTTCCCATCCTCAATGAACTTCTTCTGGGTCTAATTAAGAGACACACATGATCCCCTACTTTGAAATAATTATGAGTCATTTTGTTGTTTGAATAGCTCTTGTACCTGTCTTGGGACACTTTTATATTTTTTTTTATTTGAGTTACTTGTTGTTCCAATTCCTTGAGCATGTTTGGCCCAAGTGTTTTTATGTCCACTGGGTTATTCTAGTTGATTGGAATATTTCATTGTCTACCATAGAGAGCCTCAAAAGGGAGCATATTCAATGACTCTCGATAGCCATTGTCGTAAGAAAAATCTACCAAGGGTAGGTATTCTTCCCACTTCTTGGGATGATGCATCACATGCATCCTTAACATGTCTTCCAAGACTCGATTTACTCTCTTTGTTTGTCCATCAATTTGAGGGTGATATGATGTACTAAATAACAATTTAGTTCCAAAACTAGTAAACATAGATTTCCAAAATTCTGAGGTGAATTTTACATCTCTATCAGATATGATTTCTTTGGGAACCCCATGTAGCATGAATATTTTTTTCATGAAAATATTGGAAATATCTATTTCCTTGCAAGTGGACTTTACAGGAATAAAGTGAGCATCCTTGCTCAACTTGTCAACAACTACCATAATGGAATCATTTTATTTGGCGGATTTAGGTAATCCTGTAAGAAAATCCATGGAGATGGTTTCCCATTTCCATTTTAGAATAGGTAGGGGCTGCAACAGTCTTGTTGGGTTCTTGTGCTCCACTTTAACTTGTTGACATTCAAAATATTTAGCTAAATACTCAGCTTTGTTATTTTTCATTCCTGGCCAATAAAATAACTTCTTGGAGGCTTTATCATTTTTTGATAACCAAGGTGGCCAGTATATGGTATTTTATGTAATTCACCATTATGAACCTCTTCAAGTCATCGCAATTTGGGATATACAACTGACATTTGTAGGTTAACAAGCCATCATTCAACAGTTGATAACCATCACATTTCAGTCCCGTGGGTTCTTTTTCTAGATATGTCTTTATAGTTTTGAAGAACTCATATGTTTCTTGTACACTTTTGACTCTTTCCTTTATGTCTAATTCACAGGTGCTTACAAATTCCAAGTGAATCACTTTCATGCTTCTATGGAGGGAATTAGACCCTCTCTCTCTTTTTTTCCTTTGATATGTTTTATTTCAAAATCAAATTCATTAAGGAGAACCATCCATATATCTTGTCTGTCATTTAGTTTGGGTTGGTCAAACAAATATCTCTGCCATTATGGTCTATCATGAGCACAAATTTTCTGCCTAGGAGGTAATTCCTCCACATTTTGAAGGAGTGCACTATGGAAGCTAATTCTAAGTCATGGGTCACATAATGCATTTCATGTTTTTTCAATCTCCTAGATTCATAACAGATTACATGCCTTTCTTGCATGAGGAATCCTATGAGTCCTTCTTTGCAGGAATATGTTCATACAAGGAAATCCTCTTTTGGATATGCAATCTTCATCATAGGTGTATTGGTCAGTAAATGTTTCAGTTGCTGAAATGTCTCTTCACACTTAGTTGTCCAAAAAAATTTGACCGCCTTTTTTCTGAAGGGAGGTGAATGGATAACCAATCTTGGAAAACCTCTTTATGAACCTTCATAACCCATTCATAATGAATTGACATGGTGGTATGACTTATGTTACCTTTCTCTTTGTTCCAGTGGCCAACTGTACCAACCATGGTTTAACATGTTTTACTTGCTGCACTTTATATTTCTCAACAGTTTGAGGAGAAACATAACTCAAATTAGAACCAGGGTCAATCATAATAGAAACAAGGTGTTTGGTAATCATACCTTCCATTTCCACCACCAAATCTTGGTGGCTACATGAATATGTAGCATGCTCCTGGACACATCATCAATGGTGGTAGCCTCCTGAACATTATAGATCCTCCTACTGTCTGGCTATCAATGAGGAAATTCCCTCAAAAAATGTTCTTCTCCACATCCCCAACATTTCAATGGCTCGCTCTTTGTATTATCAGTCTTTCCCGGGGCTGATCCAAAGGTTTTATTTCTAGTCTGAGATGGAAAGTTTTGTTGATTCATGCTTTTAGTGGGAAATCTCATCTTAGAACTCTTCCCAAAATTCTTAAAATTTGAGGTTTTAACCCCCTTCTTTTTAAATCTCAAATTACCTATCTTCTTCCAGTACTTGGTATATTCTGTCTTGTGGTTGAATTGTTCATAGCAATACCTAGTCTTCTGAATGGCATCTTCCAAGGTTTTAGGTTCATCAAACTCAATTTTATTCTGAAAGGTTTGAGGAAACTCACTAAGGGATCACTGCATCTTTTTCTTTTCTTCCTTTATATAGAGCACATACCCCAACAGTTCTAGAAACATGTTGATATATTCATCTATAGTGAATTGTCCTAGTTTGAGTTCATAGAACTCCTTCGTCCTATCATCATAGTACCTTTTAGACAGGTACTTCTTCTTGAAGTATTTCTCAAACTTTACCTAAGATAGCTCCTCACAAATTCCCTTTACATTTCTAAGGTCATCTTACCATATAGAGTCCTTCCCATTCAATTTAAATATAGTTATTCATGCCTTCAAGTTTTCGTTGTAGTCATTAACTTTGAAGTGCTTCATTATACCAAGTATCCAAGATTCTGCTTCTTCCCCCTTTTTGAATTCTCCATCAAAAGTGAGTGGCTTGGATTTCTGAAATTCTTCAGGGTCACCACCCTTGGAATGCTTCCTCTTGTTTCTTTTCCTCTGAGAATGTGAACTGGTCTCACTACTGGACAATTCTTTGGATATTTTTTCTCCTTTACTAGAAGAATATTTTGATGAGTCTTTGACTTTGGCATGCCTCTTGGCTCTATGTCGAGCTTTCTTGGGTGTGTTTCTTCTTACATTGTTTATTTCAGGACCATGCCTTTGTATCTCAGGTGGACTCTGAGTATTTTTTTTTTATGTTTGTCCACATTATTGGTTACAGGTCCATGCTGCAACTATCTCTGTATATCTAATAGAATTTGCAGCAAGACTGGATTTATTTCAGTCTATTTTTATTTTTCTCTCATAAGTCTTTTGTCATCATCCTTAAATCTTTGTAGCTCTTCCATGAGACTTCTCACGGTCTCATCTAGATTTGGAGAGGCTTCTACCACTCTATTTTCATCAGATTCTTCTTCTCTATTATGGGAGCCTTTTCCCATCTCATGATATGTCACCATCCTTTTCGCTTATAATTTTTCATGGATGTTCATTGACTTGTTAAGTGCTGATAATTGACATTTTTTGTTAGTCACTTACCCATCAAATCATGGAAAATGTATAAAATAATTTTCTATAAGATAAAATCAACTTTATTATTCAACACATAACAACAAGATACAATTCAAATTTTAAACATATAAAAACAACAGAAAGTCACAATCCTCTTTTTTAGTAATAGAGTTTAAATAAAATCTTATGGATAGGGTAGGGTAGGGTTCCCTCCCCCTTAAAGTTCTCTAATAAAATTTATTTGACTCTTTCATGAGCCCAAGCAGGCCACATGTTGTAACCTTGCTCTGATACCACTTTGTAACACACTCAACCCCCTTCACAGCTTTCAAGGGAGTGGGTTATGAAAGTTTCACTTCCCTTGACCATATCAGAATCTCTCTTTTACACTATTATTATCTTCTTCTTGTCAATAGTTTTCATATGACTGTAATTTTTCTCAAAACTAAAGTTGGGATTGAAAGTTATGACTTCCCAAAGTTCTTGGGCCTCTATTGGCCCAATGCCACCTTATTTCCACATGGAGTCCACGTGATTATTGCCACATAATTCATTAGACTTGGGGCTATCATGGAATATTCCACCTAGCTCACCGGATCCTCAATATATATGTTTCCTCGAATCAATGGCTATGATTCACTCAGATTTCTCCATTTGCACAACGGTTAACATTCGATGCGCTCCATTTCTTCCCTAGATTATGCTTGTAACCACCGATACAGATGGATAATATTGCCTCTAGCCATCACATCGATCGATGGCCTAGATTGGATTTTAGGGTTTTTCCCATAGCTCTTCAGAGTGGTACTCCAAACCCTCCAAAGTGAACTTTGAGAAGGGGTCAACTCCATCTCACATGGCACCATTTCCACTATGTACCCAACACCGAGGCATCTGTTTCCACATGTGCCTGCCACATGGAATGACATGTGGCACACACATTCTAAAAAAAAATCCACCTAAAAAGTAATTTGTTTTTGACACGTAGCACAATATTGACTTGACACATGGGTCGTCCATGTGGTCCAACATGGCGTACACGTCGTCACTGACCACTTGGTTCATCCCTCCAGGTACTGAAACTTGTCCATTGTATATTGGTTGGGTGACATCACTCCCCTTGGCCATTCCTCACCACAGAACTGGTAGGACCCACATCGAATCAACGACTGAGATTTTATATTGCTAATTCGTTGATCAACAGTCTATATCTCCTTTCGAAATTAAAATCTAAACCCTTTGGAGTTCCCCCAACTATGGTAGGTCAATGAACCAGATATCATTTTGGATTCCCTCTGACCACAACAAATCAACAACCCAGATTCCTTTCGGAGTTCCTCCTTCGAAGTCATTTTGCGACCGCTCGAGAATTTCCTTTGAAAGTAAACTCTGAATGAATCTTTCAACGAGATTAGCCCTGATGTAATGGAAGTTATATCAGACTATTGGTAGATATGATACCTCCATACTCTGATGGATCGACCACTCTAGTTTGTTCAGAGTCATATACCGTCCCAATCTATGGACTACTCCAATGAACGCACCAACGCATCAACGGTCAAATATACTTTCCATGTAGATCCGACAATCAACAATTAAAGAGATTTTCCAAAGGCCTGAGCCTAACTGGGCCCATCCTCAACCCTTTTACGAGTTAAGGACCAACACTTATTATTCTTAAGAATGTGATGCCCACTACACCAACATCCTCATCACTCTGAATGCCAAGTCTAATTAACGAGAACGATCACCTCACCACTCAATCGTTCGATAGATCAATGGCTAGGATGAAGTATTACTTGGGTGTTGATCAATGGTCTAGATATTCCTTTTTTATGAGTGTATATTCTTGGGGTCTACAACTCACTCTAGGAAGCATCCTCCAATGCATGACTAGGATCTATTATCTCCCCAGATCAACGAACAAGATTAAATCCTACCCCTACATTGATGGAAGGTCCATATCTAATTTGTCGTGCCAAATCAATGACCACGATCTTTCGAGATAAAAAAAATAATTTTCTTCAACATATCCATCTGGTTAAAGACTTAGTCAATTTCAAGAAGGCTTCTTTGAGTCTTTCCCAAGGCTTACAAGTTTTCAAGATCTCTTTCCTTGGCTCAGGAACTTCATTTCCCTCGTAGGGTGCCTCTATTACATTTTATCCTAAAAGGTTCCTATGTTGCGGGGATCCCCACATTGCAACACACAGGTTTACACACACACATATTTTTATATAAACATATCATCACAATGGTACATACAATAAGCATTGATTATGATTAGTCTTTCAACTTCATATCTAACATAAAATTGATATTATTTGGATACTCAAACAACTATGTAAATCTGTACCCTTCCATATTTACTCATCACAAAAGGTTATCACTGACCAATACTCCTAGCTATTTTACTAAAGAAAACGACTGTCTGAAAAAAAGAACACTAGACTGTCCATGCAGATATATTTCATAAAAATACGAGGCCATCCCCAAAATACACAATAATATGACAAGTGGGAGATGTTGGAAATTGCTAAAGGGTGTGCCACTCTCCACCCAACCACAGGAAAAGCTACACAAATCTCTGCTACATCCATCCACCCCTGATCTAGGGTATGATTCCACGAGAGGATATCTGGTTTTGCAACAAATTTTCAGGGAGCATCTATTACCACTGCACTTCTATTTCTGTTCCATCAGATCAGGAAATTTTCCTTCCCGTCTCGAGTGCTAAAGATCCCCCCCCAACCACGTGTCTCTTTCTGTGTCTTATGTCCCCTCTATACTGTCCTCCTCCCTTATTTTTGTGTGTTCTTCCTCAATCCCTTGTGGGTTGTGTCAGAAGTTTCTCGATGGGTACTTTTCCCATTCCTTCATTGATTCTCGAAGGAGACTACCTAACTACCAACCTAACCAGTAATCAAATTTCTGGGTTGAGGACAGTTCAGGGTCTGCATTTGTTTTAATTTGATAGGGTCCTTCCTGGTAGGGTCATTTCATCAATAATAGTTTCCCTCTTGCACGATTCCTCTGATGACATCGTAACCTATGAAGATCATCCCTTCAACAGTATTTCAACATTTTCTTGTTGCATTAATAACCAAATTTTGCAATACATAATTTATCAAAGGTCCATTGTCTTTGAATAATCACATAACAAGATTGTTTATAGTTTCGATCATGATATTAATTATATTTACAAATTGGGGGAAACATGGGTGTTACAATTCCACTAAGAATGTGTAATCATCAGCTAGACCTTTTTGATGATATAACGAGCACTCCAAATGTAGATCATATGCAAAATTTACGCCCTCGAGAAGTTGACGTATTAACTACCCACATCGGGGCCCGCAAACCTTTTGGCATTTCATCTTGGGGGGTTACATCAGGGCCCAAAAACCTTTTGACATTTCATCTTCTAGGGTTAGGGTTTTCTCATTAATGCTTTATGTTAAAAAGGCCTTTCGAGCCTCATTGTAAAAACATGTTCTTATGAATGAGTGTAGTCATCACATCTTTTCTCATAAATAAGCACCGCCATTCTAGCGAGTTAATTTTTCTTTGAATTTTACAGTTCATGTACATTTCATTCATTAATAGAAATTTTGTATTATTGTATCTTTGCGTTTCTTGCAATATCTCTATGTGTTTCCTAGTTATATATCTTCCTTCATTTTGTTTTATTACTGAGAGGGGGGTCAATCAATAATAGATAAATTATAATCCTTTTTAACCATAGTGTATACATGTTATTTTTCTTTATGATCAATTTACCAATATCATTCAATCATGTGCAGAATAAATAAACCATGAACAATGAGTAATCACACACATACACAGTACACCGATATTTTTCGTGGAAACCCAATCTGGGAGAAAACCAGAGAATGTTTTTTGTTATGTGTTTTTAAGAATTACATTCATTGGAAGCACCAACTTCCTTTGTTTTCCAATTGCAACTGGAAGGAGGCTCTTGCCACCTATTTTCAGGCTACAACCAGAGGGAAGCTCCAACTCCCCAATTCTCTAGCTACAACTAGAAGAAGGCTACAACCCCCTATGTTCTCCGACTACAACCAGAAGGTGGATACAACCACCTATCCTTTCCCTGTCCAACCGCCTTGAAATATAAGTGCCAAATGTAGAAACTGAATATGTCACTATCAAAACTTGTTCTGTCAAATATGTCACTAAAAAACCTGTCACTGTATACTCATCAACCAATCTGATCTGATCACATATACCTCAAAAACTATACCACAAGTTTGTACCTCAAACCATGTGCTAGAACCTCATTGTTATATAACCTTTATCTGTACCAATAACTTCAGCAACATACCTCAACCGAAATCCCTCAAACATGAGCCAATACTAAACTTCAATAGATCTACCTTAGATCAAATCTACAACAAGCCCTAAACTTCCAAGAGGGAATCCAACAAATTTACAAGGAAAACCTTCAACCAGATTCATATATTCAACACTACACATATGAAAACCATACCTTTTTATTCTTGTAGCGTTCTGTTGCCTCGATTTTCCTGTCGTGATTCTGCTGTCGCGATTTTTCTGTCTCCCTTTTTCTGCCATGATTTTTCTGCCACAATTTTTTACCACGATTTTCCTGCCGCACTTTTTTTGCCGTACTTTTCTTGCCTCGATTTCTCTGCCACACTTTTTATGTCGCGATTTTTCTGTCGCACTTTTTCTTTATCAATAATACCTTCCCAAATAACCTTTCAAAAAATAGATATTAAATGATATTCAATAGGTGCTAATGGGAGATCCTTTCTCTCTTATTTATACTTCCATGTAGCTTCCTCAAGGGGTTACCTTCTACTAACTTAACCTAGTTTCCTTCTTTTAGGGTTAACCCACTTCTAACCACTTGTCCACTTCTAACTCACTTTGCTACAAATAGTAAATTCTCCACTTGTAGTTGCAACTAAATTATTTTTAATTATTTTCTTATTGCAACAACTTAACCCTTGACTAACTCCTAGTTTCACCCACTTGACTAGTCAACTTCTTCCAGGAGCTTCTAGAATTAATTTGACTTCTTTGACCTTCTAGATAACTCATGAGGGTTCTCCAACTTCACAAGGCCATAACTATCTAACCCTAAGGAGTTACGTGATGTTCCACATATCACTCGAAATGGTATGACATGTACTATCCATCTAGAATAATCTTACCTGCAAATATATTAAAACTCATACCATTATACATCAATCAAACTAAATTCCCTTAATCATAATGTTGGGGCTACCTGAATTTTCTACCAGAATTGCTTCAAGGGTTGACATCAATGACAACCAACCCAATTAATCAACAATATCCCCATTTGGCATTTATGGAAACACTCAGATGTAATATTGAATTTGTATCGCTCATGCTCCCCCTGTGACCACCGCTCCCCCTGGAACCATGAATTTGTGCTCTCTCTCCAAGTATCTAAATCTCTATCTTGCATCTGATAAATCTCTCCCCCTTTGACATCGATGGAAAAGGTAACTTCCCATCTGGGGATACTCCCCTTAACTGAACTGTCCTTGGGGTTTCTCCTCCTGACTGAACTCTTCTTGAAACTGCTCCCCCAACCTGAACTATCATCTTTATGGCTCATGTAAATCTAATACATATAAGATAAGAATTCAAAAACATTCATTTTGGAGTAGAAATTACTCTGAGTCTCTAGCGAAGATACTCAAAGGCTTCCCTTGGAAGCGGTTTTGTAAAGATATATGCCACTTGTTCTTTTGTTCCCACATATTCAACTCTGATATTCTTCTTTGCAACTTGTTCCCATAGAAAGTGATACTTATTTGGAATGTGCTTCATCTTGGAGTGCATCACCGGGTTGTTTGAGATATTGATGGAGCTTATATTATCACAATAGATTGGAATGGGCTCATAATACTCAACCTATATATCTGTCAATCTTTGTTTCATCCATAAAACCTGTGTACAACATGTTGTTGTTGCAATATACTCTTCTTTGGTTGTAGATATTGATACTAATGATTGTTTTTTGCTTAGCCAAGATACCAAACACTCACCCAAGTAGAACGTTGCTCCACTGGTGCTTCGTCGGTCATCAATGAAACCTTCCCAACCTGTATTTATGGAGGCAATAAGTGATAAATCCTTTCCTTTTGGATACCATAATACAAACTCTTTTGTACCCTTGAGATATCTGAATATCCTCTTTACTGCTAGAACATGTGATTCTTTTGATGTTGCTTGAAATCTTGCCACTTGTTTAACTGCCTACATTACATCTAGTCTAGATGTTGTCACATAAAGTAAGTTGCCAATCATTGACCTGTACTGCCTCTGATCTGTAGAATTTGAATCATCATCTTTACTTAACTTGCAACTAGTTTTCATAGGAGTACTGATTGTTTTGAAATTTTCCATTTCAAACCTCTTTAACATTTCTCTGATATACCTGGTTTGAGAAATAAAAATTCATTGGTTGCTTTGACATATATGAAGACCCAGAAAGAATGATAGTTCTCTAAGTAATGACATTTTAAATTCATTATGCATATCCTTTGCAAATTTCTCGCTCAAGCTGTCATCATCACTTCCAAAAATAATATCATCAACATAAACTTCAATTAATAAAATACTATCTTAAGTTACCTTGATGTGTAGGTTGTTGTCTGTATTTTTTTTCATGAACCCTTGTTTTTGTAAGTATCTGTCTAGTCTGGAATACCATGCTCTGGGGGCCTGTTTGAGACCATACAAGGCCTTCTTTAATCTGCAAACATAATCTTCATTTTTGATAACTGAAAAATCCTTTTGGTTGCTCAATGTAGACTTCTTCTTCTAGTTCTCCATTCAGAAAAGTTGATTTCACATCCATCTGATACACTTTAATATTCTTTGAACATGCATAAGCTAGTATCAATCTTATTTTTAACATTCTTGCAACTGAGGAAAATGTCTCTTCAAATTTGATACCTTCAACCTGTGCGTATCCTTTACAGACCAATCTAGCTTTGTTCTTGGTAACCTATCTATCTTCATTCAATTTATTTCTGAAGACCCATTTTGTATCGATCACATTCTTGTACCTTGGTCTTGGAACCAATTCCCAAGTGTCATTCCTCTCTATCTGATCCAATTATTCATCCATGGCCTTTATCCAAAATTCATCCTTGTTGGCTTCTTCAAAACTGTTTGGTTCAATCGAATATAAGAGTGCTAGGTGCAGTTGTTCTGGTGAACGAATTCTTCTTCTAGTATCAACTCCTGCATCTTTGTTCTTGTTAATCTGATATGAAGGATGATTATTTTGTATTCGTTTGATAGGTGTCTTTGGAGGTACTTGTTTTTCTTTCTCTTCTACTTCTATTTGATCTTCTTCATCTTCCCCTTCTATTTCTTCTTCATGTTGGATCATGTTGTCATTGATGCCAATGGTTTGATTGATTGATATCATTTGAAGTCAAGTGATTGATTGATGTCAAGTGATGGATTGTTTGATAGGCTTGATTGATTGATGATTGATGAAAAATGTATATGTATTTTCCTTGATGATAATGGTAGATGTCAAGTGGAAACCAATCTATGAAGATTGATCAATAAGTTATCATTGATATGATGCATAGATGAAGATGGATCTATGAGTTGTCATTGATACATGATGAAGATGGATTCTTTGATGTATATGATGCAGTGGTGGATTGATACAAAGATGAATCATTATAGTCTTTTCATGGTTGATAAGAAGTACAAATAGATGAACTCCAAAGTGGTCCCCTTATGGTGAAAGCCCTGACGGGAAGACGCTTTGTGGTTGAGTTGTGGTTGAGAGAACCCATGCTTGTATGTGGAATAATGAGATGAAGATCAATGAATTTGTTGGTGAAACTATCCTATATGGATAGTTCTTGTCATGCCATTTCCAGTGGTATGTGGAACGTCACATAACTCCTCACGGTTTGAGAGTTATGGACCTACGAAGTTGGAGCAACCCCATAAGAAGGCTTGAAGCCCCAAAAGGTCAAAGAAGTCTAAGTGCTTTCAAAGAAGAAATCAATATTTAAATGATAAAGTAAAGTGACAAAGTCAAGAAGGATTATTTATATAATAAAATGAAGTGACAAAACTATTTAAATGATAAAGCGAGGTGACAAAATCAAGAAGGAATATTTAAATGATTAAGTAATGGAGAACTTTCTATTTATGGAAAGTGGTTAACTCTAAAATGAGGAAAATAGGTTAAGTGACCTATAAATGGGTTAAGTGACCTAGAGGATGAAAGTATAAATAAGATAGCAATGGTCTCTTGTAAAAGAATCCTTTTTGTGGATCAATGGAGAGCTTCTTGTGAGAATATCTTTTGGAGTATTGATGGAGAGCTTCTTATGAGAGCATCTTTGGTGTAGATCTCTTGAGCATGATTGAAGATCTATTCTAAGAAAGAAATCATGAGGAGGATCTCATGGACGCATCAAAGTTTTGAAAATATCATATATCTTGACGAAAAAAGTCTCGGAGCTTCAAAAACCCTAGTTTCTGAGGTGTACGCAGGTTGTAATGGGCCAAGGCGCGTACATACACGCGTTGTATGAAGACAGGGTGTGTACAGTGGATAAAGTGATGGAGATTGGTGCTTTAGCTGATGACAGGCTCCTGAATACTAAAGCAGGTTCCAGATCTGCATTCTATGGGCTCAGATTTTCCACTTAGACTTTGATATGGTTATATTGTTATCTTGATGGATACTATTGGTTGTTGTGTGGTGAATGCTTAGGGCATTCTTGGTATGTTGTTGTGATGTGGTTTATTTTGGTTGATGGAGTGAGCAGTACTCTTGTTATTCAGTTATGATATGATTTCTATGGTATACTAGTTGCTTATACATGATTGAGTTAGCATTCATATTGATTGGTTGTGGAACATGAGTAAGCTATTGGAGAGCTTGGATGTGTTGTGATTGGATGGTGGTCAGTTTGGACAGTGAGAAACATAAAAGAATGATAGATTGGTTGCATAGGATCTGAGTTGATCTTGAAGAGAAAACCCTAAGAGCTCAGAAATGATACCCAGGTTGTTGTATACACTAGCTGCGTACATACACAGGTTGTAGTGAGCCAGAGTGCGTACACATGCGAGCTGCACTACTGACAGGTCGCATACCTGTTGCAGATTGAAATCTGTTGAGGATTGTTGCCTCATCTTAGTTGATGTTGAGTGTGTAAGCTGAGTCATTCATGATAGAGCTGGTGCTCTTGTAGAGTTGTACTCTATTCAGTTGTTGCTGAAAAACCTCAAGAATTATAGTCCGTAATAAAAAGAAAATTGTACATACATCTTGTGTTCTTTGTGTTCCTTGTGGTGATGACTTGTTGATGATATATTGTTGATATATGTTGCTGATATATGCTCACATATAACTGGTTATAAGCGACAACAATAATTAATGAGTAAATGTTGAATGATAATTAATGAGTTTTGTGTAAGAGGGAAGTTTTGGTAAAAAGAGCCCCACACTCATTCACCCCCCCTCTAAGTGTGGTAGGTGTGTCCAACAATTGGTATCGGAGTGAGCCTTCACTACAAGCCTTAACAAGCTTGAAGGAGATCCATAGACACACAAATGGATGATGAAGTTCCAATCCTTAATGAGGAAAAATATTCTACTTGGAGAATAGAGATGGGATTACATTTGAAGACAATGGGAGTAGCGATTTGGAAGGCAACCATTGGTGGATCAGTTCCTTTGAAGAACAAGTCAAAGTTTGCAGCTCAAAGGGAAGGAAAGAAGAATGATGCATTGGCTCTCAAGACCATTCTTATTGGACTCTCAATCCCTATCAAGGATAGCATGGGACAATGCACTTCCACCAAGGATCTATGGCTAGAGCTAGAGGAGACATATCAAAGCAAGAAGGAGAAGGAAGATATTGAATGCCACTCCATCAAGATTATCAAAGGTAAAGAATCCTCAAAAACCCTTGAATGCATTATTTATAAATGTGATCTTGAAAAAATTTCAAATGAAGACAAGGAATCAAGTGATGATGTTGGCACAAATGAAGATATTGAAGACATTTCAAATGAAGGCAAAGAATCATGTGATAATGTTGGCAAAAAGGAACATCTTGAAGATACTTCAAATAAAGGTAAAGAATCTCTAAAGACTCTTGATTGCAATGATTCAAAATGTGATGATGTTGAATTTTTCTCAAGTGAAGAAGATGATCTAGAAATAGTTTGTGTAAAGTATGATGGTAGTTATCCCATGGAAAGAATAGAAGAAAATCTATTAGAACTTCAAAAAGAAGTTGAAGAGGGTTTATATAGATATAGAAGTGATCATTTTTATACAGACTATAACTATCTTTTAGATAACACTAAGAAGCTTCTTAGGAGGAATCAAAGGCACATTTTGAAGTTAAAAGGAATGCTGAAAGAACAAGAAGAGAGCAATAAGACTAAATTGGAAGAAAAGGAAGAAGACATCACAAGACTAAAGAATGAAAAATAAGATATGAAGGTAGATGATGAGATTAGAAAAAGTTTTGAAACTATTGTCCATCTCAAGACCCAAATTGAAGAAGCCAAAAGGATAGAAGAACTATTGAAAAATCAGATAAATGAAAAGGAAGAGTTGTGTTGTAAGTTAGAAGCTGGAATTGTTGATCTTAGAAAGAAAGTGGAGAAGTCAAATAAATTCTTGAATAGCTCACTAATCTTGGATGAGATCTTGGAAAGTCAAAGATCACCATATGATAAATTAGGTCTTGGGTACAAAAGAGAATATACACATACTGAAGCTAGAACCTCAAAGAAGCATGAGGTAAGTCCATCAAAGAAGAAGACAATGTTGCAAAACAACCATCTACACAACACAAAGAAAATTTCAAAAGAACAAAGCAAGGAAGACATCAAGAAGCTATCTTTGGGACACCAAAGCAAAGGTATGAAAGTGTTTTTCATGGGCATTGTTATTCATGTAATGGATATGGTCACAAAGCTTTTGAATGTAGATCTTATGAAAGGAGATATAATGGAAGATTTTATAACACCATGAGGTGTTGGAGA